>JH720304.1:1048739-1126579 GCA_000231825.2 Tetrahymena elliotti 4EA | reverse complement strand
TTTGACTCTTTACCTTCTTGAGTAAAAAATGTGTTTGAATATTAACTATGCATATTCAAATGAATGACTAAATTCTTACTTAATTTTTAAGTGGCTAACTGACTAATTTAACTTGTTGGTAGTTGACTTTATATTTTTTTAACTCATTCATACGTTTTATTAGTTCCTTTCAAATTTTATTCTTATTTTTATGCTTCTCTTACTCTTTTAATATTACTTTATTCAATATTTATTTTTATGGTTTTTAATAAGTTACAATAATATTGAAGGCGCATAAGAGTTAGCTAAATGCTCTAATCTCTAAACTTTGGCTCTTTCCCTTCTTGAGTAAAAAATTATGTTTGATATGAATTATATATTTTAGAATGAATGAATAAGTTATTTGTTAATTTTTAAGCAACTGATTCACTCATTTAGTCTGGTTTACTCGATATTTATTTAAATCTTTTGTTCATTTTATTTTCTGATTTTATTGACTTTTTTATATGCTTTACTCACTCTCTTAAAACTTTTTTTATTCAATATTAATTTTATAATTTTTTAAAAGCTACAATAGTATTGATGAAAAAGACGTAAAGAGATTAAGATCAATGCTAATAAAAGCAAAAAGATTAGTTGATTTATCATTAGAAGATGGAGATGATTATTACTATTATTGAACACACATTTTTAACATAAAATAAAATAATGACTATCAGATTAGAAATTATATAATTTTAGAAAAATATTGTTTTTTTGAGTTTCTAATAAATTTCAACTTAATAATGAAGCTAAAATTAAATAAAAAAATGTTGTATGAATATAAAAACTTATTGATCTATCTTAATCAGATTTTTTTAACTTTAGATTAAATTTGAATAATTTTTATTGAATTTCAAATATGTTGATTTATTAATTCTTGTTAAAAAAATATATTTTTTTATTTCCTAAATTAAAATTAAATAATCAAAAATTTTAACACGCTCATAATTCGGTCATGTTTCTTATAGAGGATTTATGGTATATATATAGTGTTATACCCTAAAGGTTTAGTCAATTATTGTATTCACATCTAGCTACGATTTTAATAATAGGAATGTTTTATAAAATAATATTTTTAAACTTTTTTAAATTGGAAACAAATATTGTTAATTAATTTTTAAAAATAATAAAGATTTTTAATGTTAAATGAAGATATTGCTCAAAAAACTGCATCTCTTATTTGAGTTTGTTGTATAAATATATGTTTAAAGCAATTTCTCAAAATTTAATTTAAATAATTAAAAATTTTAATTCAAGATTATTTAGTTTTTAAGAAAAAATTTATAAAAATAATTAAAATTGAAATAAAAATATAAAAGATTTTTAAAAATTAATGTATTTGATTAAATTTTGCTTAAAATAAATTAGAATTAGTGAGAAAAAAAATTAAGAAAATTAGTTGGAGGATTATCAAAATATTTAATAGAGAGATGAAGATTTATTCAAATCAATTATTTATTGTTTGATTTGTGCACAATATTTTAAGGCAAAATAATATCAAAAGGCAAGAGAGTATTGACCGAAATAAGTGTATCAAAAGAAATTTTTGTTAAGAAATAATGTAGTCAGAAAAGGAATAAATAAATAGATGAGTAGCAGGAAAGAAAGAATAAGGTTTTTGATAATCAAATTAAGCATTATGCAACAATATAAATTTTTATTGGTAAAGTGGCATGCATGTACATATAATTCACCAAGGCAAGATAAATAAAAAAATCAATAGTTATTGCTGATTACTGTCTTATAAGGAAGGAACTAAATAAGATACAAAAATCTTTATATCATCAAGTAAAAATTAAATAAATAAAAAAGTAAAAGGGAAAAAGATTTCTAATAAAAATTAGAATCATTTATTTATAATAGTAGTGTATAGAAAGAAATGTAGGAGTTTCCAGCAGTTGATAAAATATTTAAGGAGGAAGGAGTAGTTTGCCATACTTTTTCTCCTGATGGTACATTATGTGCAGTTTCATTAAAGAAATCTCATGTCATTGAAATATATAGCTTAAAAAAAGATACTTTTAGATAGGTTAATACTTGGTAGTACAAAACTTCACTCAAGGAACACACATAGACTATTTCTGGTCTTAGCTTTTCCATAAATAACTAGCTTTTGAGTGCATCTCATGATAAATCTATTTTGGTTTGGACTTAAGATAAGAATGGAAATTGGACTAAATAATCTGTAGTTTGTGAAAATAAATTAGGCTGCAATAGATGCGTTTGGAGTCCAAATGGTAAGAAATTCGCAGTTGGATGTGGTGATCACAAGACATACATTGGTTACTATGATACAAAAAATAATTGGTGGAGCACAATTGCAATTAAGGGTCCTAAAGGTTCAATTTCTGCTCTTGCTTTCCATCCTTCCTCCAAGGCTATTGCAATTGGATCTATGGATTTCACTGTTCGTCTTATTTCTTTGAACCTTGAAAATAATTATTAGAGCCACATAGATGAATTAATTGAACAAAAGCAAAGTTAGAAAGAAATAGACTAATACAAATAATTATACATTGATCAATTGAATTAAGAAGATCCAGAGTATAAAGGCAAGTTTACATTATTTGACTCTTATTATGAATCTATTATTGAAGTCTCATAAAGCCTCACAGGTGGTTGGATTGATTCTTTAGCTTTCTCACCTAATGGCTAGCTTTTGACTTTCTCTGTACACAATTCAAGCATATTTAACATAACTATTTCTCCTGAAGGAAAAGCTGCTATTAATGAAACACCTCTTAACCTTAAAGGTTTACCAGCTTCTTGTTTGCTTTATAAAGATGATAATACCTTAATAGCAGGATGTTATGATGGTTCCCTTCTTTAAATAGAGTCTACTCAAAATTCTATCAAGTTAGTCAAAACCATTGAAGCAAGTAGCGATCAAACAGCATTTAAAGTTGCTTAAAATAGAGTAGGTTTGGCTGCTTAGAATATGTTTAGAAATTCCATACAATCAGCTACATCTAAATTTGGTCATTCCAACCCTATTATTTGCCTCTAATATTACCCTACTGAAAAGAATGTCATCTCTTCTAATGATATTAATGGACAAATCTTCTTTTGGAATATTTGACATATTAAATCACTATCATTTGCATCCATAAATTTATCAAATTTTATTACATGTTTTTATCATAATAAATTAATCTTAAAACTATTTCTTAATTCTTTTCACTTCATAGAATAAAATCTTAAACAGTCAAACAGTTTTTTTATATAAAATCATAAATTTGAATTTACTATTTTACCTCTTATTAAAAATTATTTATCAAACATCTTATTTGATATCTATTAAACTCAACAAATTTGATTACTCGTCTATTTATTTTTATTTTTTGTTTACTTGTTTGATTTATACTCATTTAAAACTTGTTTTTAAAATAAAATTATAAATTATTTTTATGATTAAAATTTAATAGTGATAAAAGCATTTTAAATGTCTTGTTTTACTAAATTTTCTATTTGTTTCAAGATAATAAAAAAGGTAAAATACTTCATTAATCCAGAAAGGTTATTTAAAATAAATAGAGAGTCTTTGAAATTGTATATGATTAGTAAATATACATCAATTTATTTAAAAGCAGATAAAATTGATAATCATCAAGAAAGAAAAAAAAAAATTTGTGATATTCTTTTTAGTTGTAAAAAATTTCTATTGAAATAAGAAAGTTTTTAATATAGGAAAATATTAAAAAATTTAAATTTATTTTTTAAAAGAAAAATGTCAACAAAAAATTTAAATATAAAAGGAAACTGCAAGTAAATATTTTTGAATAACAGGATTGAAACATTTAATTGACAAATCACTCTTTTGTTATTTAACTATCCATAATTAATTTTTGAAACAATTGATTTTACGATAAGTTAATACTCAAATTTTAGAGATTAGAGCATTTTGCAAGCTATGATCCTAATCCTTTTGAACCAAAATCATCAATATTATTGTTACTTTTTGAGAAAAAATGTGAATAAATATGTGAATATTATTTGAAATAAAAAAATAATATTTAAGAAAAAAATAAAAATAAATTGTTAAAAAAATAGATCTTTGAATTCACAGTTTAAATTGAAATCATATTTTTACCAGAGGTTAAGTTTTAAATTTTATAGAATTAAACATTTTGCTAACTCCATGCAAATATCTATGCACTTTTCCCATCAATATTATTTTAACTTTTATAAAAATTATAAATTATAATTTAAATTAAATAAAGAAATATTTTAAAGGATCATAAAAAAATAAAAATTTGAATTTAATTTGAAAATAAAAGAAAAATATCAAGCAAATCATTATTGTTGTTCATCCATTCTATTGATTCAAAAAATTCATTAATTCAAAATTATTTTTACCAGAGATCGAGATTCAAAGTTTACAGATTCAAGCATTTTGCTAAACCAATTAATGAACAAAACAACAATTAAGCACAAATAGCCTACTTAAAAATTACATTCAATCATAATTAATATCGAAAAACTATTTTTACTCAAAGTCAAGAATTAAAGTTTAGAGGTTAGAGCATTTTGCAAACCAGATGCTAATCCTAAAGCTCCCATTTTATCTATATTTACTTGACTTTTAAAAAATTATAATGATGTCATAAATTGAATAAATGAGAGAAGAAAAAAAATGTGAATTTAATTTGAAAATATTGAAAAACAATTATCAATCAAAATACCAAGAAAATCTTGATAAATTAATTTCTTTATTTCTTCAAATATTAATAATTCATAACAAAACACCAATTATACTAGAATTTAATACTCAAAGTTTAGAGATTAGAGCTATTTGCTAAATTAGATCCTGTTTCTTAAACATCAATTTCACCAGTTTTTTAATTTCTTTCACATGTTATAAAAGTTAAATTGACTTTAGAAATTAAAAAATGACAAAAAATGATTCTGATTATTTATTGAAAATATTAAAAACATATTAGTAAGTAAAGGTTAATTTATATTTACTTCCTTTTATAAAGCAAGAATTAATAATTTACCTTAGATCAATTGTAATATTTAAATATGAAGATAAATTAAAATTTTTTAACTTTTAATTCATAAATGTTAAAATTAATTTTCATAATAAACAAATTGGTATACATCGCTAAGATTTTTAAAGCTTATTTAATTTTATATCTGCATTTGTTTTTTACTATTAATTTTAAATAAACTAAAAAATTTAACTTATTTTATTTGATAAAAGTAACAAAAATAAATTAAAAACTTGAAATTGTAAATAAGAAATGTAAATTTTTTCATTATTATCAAAATTGATATCAGGTCTTTAAAAAATCAAAGATTAAATAATATAATTTATACAATCAAATATGTAATAATTTTTAGTATTCATGAATCTTTTTTAAAATAATTAAAAAAAATTTCTTCAAAATTTTTTTGGGTAATTTTATGATTATAAAACGGGATTAAATAAATATTTGAATTTTGAAATTAGAGCAAAAAATTATTTAAAATTCACTTGGGTTTTAGATAAAGGTTGCAATTATTTATTTAATTTTGATAGAAACCGACTAAATTAAATTTAACTTTTAATTTGTTCAAAATAATAATTGATTGATTGCTTTTGAAATTGGATGAAAGATATATTTCAAAAATAAAATACAGTTTTTGTCATTGCCAAACAATTAAGAGTTTTTAATTGTAAATTTGACTGCAATTAGAAATAAATATATTTGACTTAACAGCTTTGTTACTTGTGATCAGATTTTCTAAATTAATAGATCTAATGATAGTAAGGGTGGAAAATATTAAATTTTATAGAATAAACATAGACATGCAAATTGAAAATGTCTATTACTTCTCTTTAGGCTAAAAATTATGAATATATAAAAAAATTGTAATTAATATTTTAATTTTACATTATTTTGTTATTCAACTTAATTACTTTTTAAATTTTTTTGAAATAAAATTCTTTGGTTTTGGGAGAGCAAGTCAAAAACAATATTTTTTTATTTGTTACGAAGAAAGAATAAATGAGAATTCAGAAGCAAAAAAGAATATTGTTTTTTGTTTGATATTTTAAAATGCAGAAAGTAAAGTAATTGATTTTATATTAATTCAATAAAAATAATGAAGAAATTGAAAGTAAATGGAGAGGTTATTATGATCTGATGGATGGATTGATTATTTGATTAATTGAACGATCCTACATAATTTTTGAAAGTGTTTTAAAAAGAAAAATAAAAGCAGGACTTTAAATAAAAACTCAAATAAATTTTGCTCGATTTTATTAGTTAACTTCAAAAAAAAGAAAAAAAAAGAGAATCTTTGTGAAAAAATAAATAAATAGCTATTATAAAAGCAAAGGAGAAAAAAAGATCAGAAATGGATTATTATAGAGTTTTGAGTAATTTGGTTGAAAATGCCACTAGCGAAAGTTTGAATGCCCCCGATATGAATGCAATGCG
The DNA here is from genome assembly GCA_000231825.2 of Tetrahymena elliotti 4EA. NCBI lineage: Eukaryota > Ciliophora > Oligohymenophorea > Hymenostomatida > Tetrahymenidae > Tetrahymena > Tetrahymena elliotti. The sequence continues at coordinate 1,120,133 of JH720304.1, read as the reverse complement.
TGAAGTATCTGAAGTTGTTCGTTCTCGTCCTGACATGTAAAACGACTTTTATATTAATCTCATCAATAGATTTTAATAAAATCTTAAATTTTGTTAAATTTAAGGTCTTTCAGTTCTTTAAATGAGCCAATTTCATTGACTCACTCTTTTAATTGCTTCAAAATTAGCAATTATTGATTTATTTCAATATAGATGGCATTTAAAACATCAAAAAATTGATTTTAAATAGCATTTATTTTAAATATTTTATTCACTCTTTCTTTCATCAAAATAGGCCTAAGGAAGCCATCAGATAAATTCATAGCAGACTCATGAAAAGAGACAAGAAAGTTGTTATGTTGTGCTTAGAGTTGCTAGAATATCTTTCTTACAGCTGTGATATTACACTTTATAATTAAATTGCAACCAAGGAATTCATGTAACGTATGGGCACACTTTTGAAATCTCATGATTTTGATGATATAGTAATAATATATATAAAAAATAACTATTTCTTCTCTAATAAATTAGATTATGGCTATTGTGCCTTTCTCTAATACTCTTTGAACACTCTTTAATAGAGTTTGCAAAAGCATATGATTAAAATAGATTATTTTTTATGAGAAAATTCTTAGTTTTAATAATTAATTTTATGATAAAGGTCAAAAAAAGAATTTGCTGCTTGATTAAATGTTGGAGAGAAATCTTCCATAAGGATTTGCAAGTCTTATTCTTTTAATTCTATGATGGCTGTATTCAAAAAGGCTTTGAAATTCCTGGAAATTATATTTCCCCTTATGTAAATTTAAAGGGAGGTAATGTCAGCAGTGGTAGTAGCAATGTCAGCTCTTTCTAAAATAAACCAGCTAGCACCTCAACCAACTCATTTGGTTCTACATAAAACACTTCTTCTTAAAGCAGAGTAAATATGAATTGGTTTTAACATTATAAAAATAATTTTAAAAATAAAAATAGAATAACTCAAACTAAAACTATACTGGCCCAAAGCTTAAATTGAAAAACGATCTTGAGAACATAAAGCAAAACATCACTTTGGTTAATGTAAATACATTCAAAAGAAAATGATAAACAAATAAACAAATGTACTCAATACAATTAATAAAGGAAATGATAGATAACTAAGACCCAAAAGCAAATGTTGACTAAAATGGTGCTCTTAATGATTTAATTACAGTTTTAAAGACTTCCGAAAAGAATATGTAAGGTCTTATTGAATAATTAGCAACAGAAAATGATGAATAATTATTAGAGCTCTCTCTCCAACTCAACGATGACATTCAATCAGTAAAAAAAATACTTTCTATTTTCAATTTTTTATTAATTTAAATCCTTTTACTCTTTAAAAGACTCTTGAAAGACACCAAGCTTTAAAAAGACACCAAAAGCCCAAACCATTTAGAGGAAAAGCTGTTGAAGAAGAAGTTATGAATTAAATTCAATAGCTTGAAATTACTAGTAAGCAACAAGCTCCCTCTGCTAGCATCTTTGCAGATACTGCCTAAGCTTTAAGCACTTCTCTTGCCAAAGTTCAAACTAGAATTCCTCCCCCTCAAAATTTCCAACCTCCTTAAAATTTCTAACCTCCAGTCTAACAAGCTCCCATTCAGCCTCCTGTCTAATAGCCTCCTAAGACAAATATGATCAACTTATTAGACGATGATGATGAACCTGCTATTTCTATTCCTCAAAAACCAGTCTAACCTGTTAACTAAAATAATGGAAAGTAATAATAACTTTCAATTAAATTGATTTAATCAATAAGTATTTTTGTATATTAATAAATAGCTTAGTTGATATTTTTGATGGATCTTCAAATACAAATACTAATTTCTAACCTCCTGTTAATAATGGTTTCTAGCCACCTGTTAATAATGGATTCTAACCTCCTGTTAATAATAGTTTCTAGCCTCCAGTAAATAACGGTTTCTAACCTCCTATAAATAATGGTTTCTAATCTCCAGGAAATAACAATAACAACTTTTAACAGCCTGTGAATAATTTCAACAATGCTCCTGTTAACAACAACGTGCCTACAACTTCTATTGTAATTTATTAAAAATTTAAGATTTATTCTATCTTATTTTTATTTTAAAAAGACTGATTTATACAAGCAGCAATAATAGCAAAATCCTTAACAAAATCCTGCAAATAAATATTAAGCATTCAACAATCTAGGTTAAGGTAATATGGGTGGTATGGGATATAACCCCATGAATTAATACAACACTAATCCCAACCCCTATGGAGCTATGGGAGCAAATAATTAATTTGGAACAAATATAAATACCAACCCTATGGGAGGAATGAACCCTAATCCTATGGGTGGAATGAATCCTAACCCAGTTGGAGGTATGAATATGGGCATGAATACTGGTATGGGAATAAACACAGGTGCAGGCCTCTATAACAATAATCCTTTAGGTGGTGCTGGAGGATTCAACACAAATCCTAATATGGGATATGGAAATCCTTAATAAAACACTGGTTTTGGAATGAATAATAATATGAATATGGGATTCGGAACTTAACCAAACAGCTTCAATCCTAACTCCATCGGAGGTGGATTCGGAAATTAAAATGCTCCTAAGAAAGATGCTTTTGATGATCTTGATGACATGATTGGCATTAACAGTAATTTTTTTAACTAAAAATAATTAAAAAATAAAATTTATAATAATTAAAAGGTAATACCAATAACAAGCCAGTTTAGTAAAATAATGTTGCTAAATAGCCAGATTTCGATTTGTTCTGAAGATAATAAGAATTAAATAATAAATTAATTTAACTTTCTTTTCTTATAAATTTAAAATTAAAACTTTTAAATAAGTACTTTCTCTTTTAAATAAAATTTTATATTGTCAACTATCTACTTTCAAATATTTCAAATCAACTCTTTGTCTCTTTAAATAATCATTAAGCTATTTTTTCTCTTCATTTTTTCATGTAAAATATCTAGTAATTCACAAAAACCTTCCTAATTTAACTAAAAATTATTACATAATCTATCTTATTTTATGAATTATAATAAAACAAATGTATTAAGTGACGACCACAAATAAAAATAAAGATCAATAATACAGAATATTTAATGATTATACCTTTCATTAAATCGAAAACTGTTATGTTATTAATTTTTGTTTGATTTATGCTTAATTAAAATAACATTTCCATTCATCTATTCAAATTTTTATTTCAATTACTCTATTCAATTTTCAATAATTTTCAAAAAAATCAAAGAAGCAGAATAAATAAAATAAGGAAAATTTGACTGAAATCATTTCATTAAATTTATATGAATAATATTAAGACATTTTTGTAAATTAAAAATTTATCTTGATTACTTTTTTTTGAAGTTGATTTTTGACATTTCATCTATTGAAAAATTAGGTTTTTGAAAAGAGATAAAAATGAAGGAAAAAAGCTCAATTTATTCTTAATTAAGTAATTTTTTCTAGATTCTCATTTAATTGCAAAATTTTTATATTCTCAACTGAGATAATTAAAAGACCAAATAAAAAAAGTTTTATGAAAAATAACCAAAATTTTTATTTTTTTATTGATGTCAAATTTATTTTCATGAGAAAATTCAACTCAAAAACAATTATCATAAAAGAACTCAAAATTTGTTAAAATTCAAATCAATATTTGGGGATAATAGTCAATTTCGATAAATTAGATTCCTTTAAATTTAATGAAATTAATTTGGATCAAAAATTCAAAGAAAGAAATTAATTTCATAAGAAATAATTAGAATTTTATTTTTTTATTTTAATTAAAAAATTTATTTAAAATGTTTGCTTTGGATTTATTGATTAGATTTAATGGAGAAAAATAGTGTTTAAGAATCAGAATTAATTTTGTCATGTAAATTGATTTTACGATAAAATAAAATCTCCAATATAATTACGTAGGTAATGACTATTATAAGTAACAAAATTAATATTTCACAAAACATTTACATCTCTAACTTTAGCCGAATTAATTGACGTATTTGTAATTAATTTAAATATCAATTTTCTTTTAGAAATTAGAAATTATGATTTCAGAGTTACACATCAGCCTGAATAGAGTCGTAGATGATGACTTCATAATTTCATAAGATTCAATTTTTTCTTAAAAACCCCAAATTCAAATATTGTCTAGATTATTTTAGAAATTTCCCATTTACTTAAAATAAAAGAATGGTAAATTGAAATATTTATCTTATTATTTAATTATTGTTTGCTTAAGTAGCAATTATATTTATTATTAAGGATACTTTTACTTAAAATTAGTAACATTTTAAATAAAAATGTAAATACAAAAATATTTTGAGTTTGCCTTTTGTTTGACTCTTTTGTCGTTATAACAAAAAATAGTCACTTATCTTCTTATGAAAACGCTTGTAAGCTTAGATATATATTTAAAAGCATTATAAGATTAATCCTGATTAAAAAATTTAATTTTTGCTAGAAATCTTTTAATATCCCATCACCAAATTTATATAAAAAAATATTGATTACAAATTTCATAAAAATAAAAAGTAGAAAAATTAATTAATTTGATAGATTCACCCATCTCATGTGGTTGTATATAATAGCAGCTCTTTGGACAGCATATGCCATCTTCATAGTAAGATATTTGAATAGAAAAATTAACAAGGAGTATAAGTACCTTACAGTCCCTATGCCCTAATTTAAGGAGGAGTTCAAGCCTTTTGAAAGAACTGAAAGAAAGAATTGGAACTTATTTGAAATCTACATTTGTGCCATCTTTTTAGCTCCTTTTAGATTACTATCAATTGTTTTTATTATTTCTACTCTTGCAATGACTTGCAAATTATTAGGTATTAAGCATATGAGCCAAGCCCAAGATGAACTTCCTCGTTGGAAGCGCTTCTTGATAGCCAAGAACTTAAATTTTGTAGGATGGGGTATCAATTTTGCATGCGGTTTCATGAGTGTTAAAAAAATCTAAAAAAGAATTAAAGATTTTGAGCCTAACTATCCTGCTGAAAAATATGCAGTTGAGAAAAAGGGTTAACTTCCTCCTATTCTTACTTGCAATCATGTTTCTTGGATTGATATTATGGCTATGTCAGCAGTTAAAGAAGCTCCCAGCTTCCTCTCTAAAGAAGAAATTGCTAATTATCCTCTTTTTGGACCTGCTGCAATTGGTATTTAATCAATATTCGTTAAAAGAGATGACAGATCTTAAAAAAATGCAGTTTGTGATGCTATCCTTGAGCGTGGTAAAAAAATTTCAGAAGGATAAAACCTCCCTCCCATCTTGATCTTCCCTGAAGGAACTACTACTAACAGTCACTACCTTCTTTCTTTCAAGAAGGGTGCTTTCGAATCCTTTCTTCCTATTAAGTTATATGCTATTAACTACAAGTATACTAAATTTAACCCAACTTAAGATAATATGAATTTAGTTGACCATGCCTTAATCATGTGCTCTTAATTATACAACACCATGGAAGTTTATGAGTTCGACACTTACTTCCCTGATCACCTTAACTTGAAAAATGAAGAAGATTGGGAAGTCTATGCCAAGCATATTCGTGATATCTATCTTTAAGTTCTTCCTGTTAAGTCAAGTGATGCAGGATGGCGTCACATGAAAGAATACTATGACCAAATTAAAATATTTAAGAAATAGTTAAGAGAGGAAGGCAGACAAAAATCCCAAAAAGTTAATGCAACAGAAACCAAAAAAGAAAATTGATATAATTTCAAATCAAAATGAAATTTCTAAATATATTTTAGCATTCAAATAGCATTTATAATAAATGCCATTTTAAGTTTAATTATTCTAAATTTATTTTTATTCTGTATATTTATTTTTATGATGATTTATTTCTTGTGATATCTAATAAAAGTAATATTCAAAATTTTAAATAAATAAATGCGATTTCAAAAATTCAGTGTGTAAAATTTAGCTTTAACAAAAAATTTAATTTGATGATTTAATTTTTTAAAGGTAGAACTAATTAATTAATAGCTGTTCTTAATTTTAATCACTTTTTTATTTTATCATTTATTCTCCATCAAAAATAAATAAACTTCATACTTATTTAAAAAATAAAAATTTAAAAACACAAAAATATGGATTTTATATTCCTTGCTTTTTATTTAAAATTTATAAATTAATGTAAAACCAAACAATTAAAAAATTTTATTGAAAATATATGTATTATCAAAAGTACAAACAAAAATACAATAAATTCTTGTTAATGTTATTTTTCATTAAAATCCTAAAAAAAGGAATTGAAGAATAAATATTTAACAAAATTTTGGCTATTAAAAAATGATGTTTCTTTTTATATATTAATTGCTTATTAAATTATTTTTATTTTTAAAGGTTTTATTTTAAATGGTAAAGATAGAAAATTAATAAATAATTTATTTTTTTTACTGATTAAATAAAAAAATTATTCAAATATTTTTTATCAATTTAGGTGGTTAACTATAACCAAAAAACTTGATAGAAAAATTGCTTTACTTTAAGAATCAAATATAAAATACTATTTATATTTATTTCTTGCAAACATTTATCTATTATTTAAAGATAGCAGATATACTAATAAGAAGAGACTTGAATTATAATCTCATTATATACTATCCATAATTAATAATAGAGGAATCATATAGAATGATTAACTAATTAAACAGTATCTTTTAATCTATTATGAATTATTAGAAAATAGATTAGATTGAGCAAGTATGAAGAAAATTCATAGCATATGTTTAATTTTTGAGTAATTTAAATTAATAAATTCAAGTGTTGAGTATAAGCTTATTGAGCTTAACAAAAGAAAAAATGCTGAACATTGTATAAAAAAGCATAGTATAGATAGTCTTCACATCACTTGAATTAAATTATTTAAAAAACAACCTTACGAAACATGATGGAAAATTTTAAATTAAGTTTTTATTGTATAATACAACAAAGATACAGGAAATAAATTTTTTGTGACAGTGAAATAGAGATAGAATAGTTTATAAAAGCAGACTAAATATGTAATAAGGTTAAGTAAGAAATATGAATATCAATGTATGGCCACATAAAAATTATTAATCAGAAAAAAGAAAATAAAAATTACAAGTAATTTAAGTAAATTTATAAATTGAGAGAGAGAAAAATATATTTTTTATGAAGGTAAATGAATAGTAGCTTTCTTGAATTTATTTAGTAATGAGCTTTTTAAAAGTTAGAATTGGTTGTAATAATTATTAAACAAAAGTTAATTAATTATTTCGATTAGAATTCTTTATTGATTATGAATTATTTATTATATTGATTTATTTGTAATTTAATTGATAAAAGCTATCATCTATCAAAATAGAAAAAATATATATAAAGAAAAATTAATCAGAAAATAGTTAATTTTTAAAAAAACAGAGAAATTAGAGAGACAATTTGATATCAAAAAAATAAAGAATTATTAAAAAAATACTATAAAATGTTTGGAGGAGATGATGATTTTGGCGACAAGCCATCTAATAGTACAAAGTAGCAATATGGAAGAAACTAGTAATATGGAAGAGGTAATTCCAATGTAGCTAGTAACAACTCTCAGAATTACTAGGCCAACAAATAATAGCCAGGAATACTCAAATTTAATGACGATAGCGATAGTGACGATGATAACAATTTTATTTTAGGAAACAAGCCAAGTTAAAATGCTAGCACCAACTAATCTTAGATGGGATAGACTTAAAAGACTAATTTTTCCAATACAGGTTTTAGTAACGCAGAAGAACGTCCTTAAACCTCAAGTAAGCAATCAGTCATTGATAGATAGCGTGATCTTCTGTTAAATAAGCAATAAAATGCATTCAATGGAACTTCTTCAGTGACTTTTAATAAAAAACCAGGTAGTGGCTTTACTTATGGATAAAATACAGATGCAATAGATTTCGATAAGCTCTAAACTATCGTTAACAATAGTTCTGTTAACAGCAATCAATATGTTCCTGGTGAAGCTAATTCAAAAGGTTCAGGCTTAGCTCCTGTTTCTAAGATGAATAATATTGTAAAATTCAATGATAAGGATAATGAAATCAAGAACAATAACATCATAAATATTGAAGATTCTGATGAGGAAGATGATAGAGAAAATATTATTGGTAAGCTAAATAAAAAGGGAGATACATTAATTAACCAATAAGAACAACCTAGCAACAAGCAAGAACTATAAAAGGAAGAAGGTCCAGTTAATAATGTTGCTCGTGCTTAAGCAGATTAACTAATTAAAAATTTATATGGTGATTCAAGTGAAGATTCTGAAAAGGAAGACGAAGAAGCTGCCCATAAGAAAAAGCTTGAAGAATAAAAGAATAATTAGAGTGCTGTTATTGGAGATGAAGACGATGATCCCAATTAAAAATAATAAGCAGTAGGTATTGTAAATCAACCAGTTACTTAGTAGCAAAATGAACAAATTTAGTAAAATATAGCCCAAAATAAAGGTCCAACCTCTGTTTACATAGCAGAAAATATTGAAATATTTGATATGAAGCAATTCCTTACTAGACCAATTCCAAAAGGTATGATTATTCAAACTTAGATTCGTAGAGATAAAAGTGGTTTTGCTCGTTTCTACCCTAAATATCATGTTCATCTTTCAAGTGGAATGCGTTATCTTCTTACAGGTAAGAAGCGTTCTAACAACAAGACATCCAACTATCTTATGTCTATGAGCAAGACTGAACTCTCTAGAAAATCACCTCATTTCCTTGGAAAAGTTCGTTCTAACTTCCTTGGAACTGAATTCCACATTTATGATACTGGTGAGAATCCCAAGAAATGCAAGAATTTAGAAAATGCACGTAAAGAATTAGCAGGTGTGATATACGAATCTAATTTATTAGGCGCTAGAGGTCCTCGTAAAATGAAAGTCTTGATTCCTGACTTGTAGCCAAATGGTGACCCTATAACTATACGTCCTACCTCTAACAAAGAAGGTATTTTCCCTATGTTCAAAACAGGTAGACGTGATGGACTTTTGTTATTCTAAAATAAGCCTCCAAAATGGAACGACAGTGTACAAGCTTTCGTCTTGAACTTTAATGGCAGAGTAGATAGACCATCAGTTAAAAATTTCTAATTAATAGATGACTAAAATGATGAATTAATTTTATTATAATTTGGTCGTGTTGGTGACGACGCATTTAACATGGATGTTATGCATCCATTATCTTTAGTACAGGCATTCGGTATTTGTCTCTCATCATTTGATTATAAAATAGCCTGCGAATGAGTATTTTAAATATAAATTTCATATTCTTGTAGTTATTGTTGCAAAGGTAAAAGCTTCAACTAAATAAAATAAATATAAATATAAAACTATCAATATTCATTAACATATCAAAATTCTTATTTTATAATTTCATCTTTATCTTCCTACATAACTCTCTACTTAATCATTTCTTGCCTAAATTAAAATAAATTCACACACATAATTTTCCAATTAAAACTTCTTCATTTAGTAGTAAAAGTAATTGTTTTAATCTATTAAAAATGTCAATTTTAAGCATTTTTTTATTTATTTAATAGTAATTAAATAATTTCAATAATAATTTACTTAATTAAAAAATTAACTTCTTTGTTTGATTTAATTTTGAGATAAGTTATTTTTGTATAATTAAAAATTCAAATAAATCACTTTTGTAAACTATTATTTTTATGAAATTACTTTTTAAAAATCTGTTCAAACAAAACGATCAATTTTCAAATATTAAATCATAAAATAAATTTTAATTAATGTAAAGTAAAAAATAATTTTTATTTTATTAAGCTTTTATTTATTTTTATCAAAAAAATTATTATCTAAATTTACTTACTCTTGATCTGCTTACTTCAATCTCTATTTATTATTCCATCAAACATAAAAAAATTAAAACATCTAATTTCAAAAGATATAAAATAATAAATATTTTATATTTGTTTAAAGGAATATATCTGCATGAGTTATTTTCAGATTCATGACATGTTTATTATTGTTTAAATCTTTCAGAATTTAGCTTTTTTTATTAAATTTTATTTGAAGTATTTTATTTTTATGAATAAAAGTTTAAAAATAATAAAAATTCTTGTTGGTAAACAGGAATTTAGCTAGAAATGAATACTGGGAATTATATTATCCTGAAAATTATCTAATATTTTAAATAATTTAATCATATTTAAATATTTTCCGAAATTAATCATTTCATACTAATATTACTTACAAATTTTCTGCTTGATATTTACTAATATTAATTGTATTTGCTATTAAATATAAGTATGATAAGATCCTTTTAATTCTTATTATCATACTCCAGCAAATATTACTTTTGCTTTTAAAGATAATTTGTGATTTAAAAAAGGATAAAAATATGATTGTTTTCAAAATAAACATTTAAATAACTATCTAATTTTCCTTTATATCTCTTTTATTAAGAATAGGAAAATTATATTTCATTCCTATTTTGGTTAACATATTTTTAAGATTAGTATAGAAAATATTTTTTTTTTGTAAAATGTAAACTTTCTTGATTAATGGATATTCTGATATTACAAAAATTGTGATTAGGATTTATTTGGTAAATAATATTTAAAAGTAATTAAAGTATTATTAGTTAGGAATTTAGATTAACTCAATAAATTTTTGATAGGTTTAAAAATTTTGCTGAAGAAGATAAATGTACCATAATTTTGAAGCTGAAGAGTAAAAAGAAAACTCAGATTCAAATAATAATGGAAATTAACAAGGTTAGTATTTATAGTCATATTATTAGGATTATTTAGATCCCGAATACAGAGGAAATAGACTTCCATTTCATATTAAATTATGGAGAAATAGATGTATTATAGCATTAATTTTGTAAGCTGTGGTTTCATTAAGTGGGTTTGTAATGTATACTGTTAGAAGAGTAAATATATTTCAAATATTTAAATTATAAATTTGTATTGTAATTATTATTCAAGATGAGAGTAGGATAAATAGTTAATATTATGTGTATATTGATGATAATATTTTTTGGGCGTGGAGGAGTTCTCACATTGAATAAAATGCATATTACTGTCCATGGAGTCGTAATTTATAAATAAAAGATAAATCATGAAAATTATTTAGAAACTTTACTTTTTTATTTACAGATAACTACCTCAGTATTTTCAGTAGTCTTACTTTACTCCATTTTAGAAATTCTCTTCTTAAGAGTAAATAATATTTCAATATTTTATTTATTAAATCTTTAAAGTTGATTGTTTTTTACCGACTAAATCTTTCATTTAGTTTTTAAAGCTTTTCATACAAATTATTATCAATAAATACTCACAAAACTTCCTAGTTAAAAAACGAAATCAAATATAAAAACGATTAATGGAAATGGAGTTTGAGATAAAAAATTTACTTTAATATAATTAGAATCTTGAAGAAGAGTCATCTGAGAGATTAATGCTATTTATATTTTCTATTCCTTATGTAGCTGATTTAGTTTGTGGAGCTTGTTTTTTATATCTTTCTGTAATTTTATATGAATCTCAAAAATAAGAAGTAAATGATTTATTTCTAAATAAATAAATATTTAATTTTCAATTATAAATTTTAGACAAAATTGGATATTCCTTAAATTAATGACAGTTAAACTTGCGTTATTTGTGCTAATAAATAAATTAACACCGTGTTTTACCCTTGTGGGCATAGAGCTTCTTGCTATGAATGTTCCCTTAAAATAAAATAAAGTTATAAAATGGAATGTCCTTTTTGTAGATAAACAATTAAAGATTTAATAGTTGTCTATGATCCATGATTTATTTTATTAAAAGTTTAGAAACAAACTCAGCTTTAAATAAAAACAAAAAACTTTTTACAATTTTACCTTATTTAAATAATTTATAATTCTAATATTAGTAATAATTATCTAGCATAATTTATTTGTATTCAAATTTTTTAATTGAGAAAAGAAGTTTTCAATCGATTTTCTAAATCAAATAAATTATTTTTTTATTTTAAAATTTGCTTCGCAAAAAGAAAATTAAAATTAGCCAGTTTTTTAATTAAAAAATTAGAATTTATTTTTATGAATTTATGAAAATGTGCTATTATTTGAGGTAAAACAAATGGAAACCTATTATATTTTAAATAAAGACTCAAGATCAGTTAAGATCAATGAGGTATTATTTATGATAGATCTATTTCTTATAAAATTAATGAAGAAAAAAATTAAGAGAGAGGAGAAATTTTGATAAGAAATCCATAAATATTAAAAAATACATTAATTTATTTAATTTACTTTATTTTCAATAATTTTATCTTCAAAACCTTCATGATAAAAAATTAGGTTCCCATTTGATTTAATTATTGTAATCGTTAATTGATTTAAATTAAAAATAAAATAAAGTAAAATCTATTTATTAAAATGATAAAATTTATTTTAAGTTTAGGTATTTAAGCTTGTTTTTATTAAATAACTTAGAAATACTTTAATTTATTTAAATGAAATAAAGAAATTTGATGATTAAATTAATAATTAGAAACTGTATTTACGAACATAGAAATATGATTTAAATTAAAAATAAAATAATATTTACTAAAATTATAAAGATTATCTTCAGTTTTGGTTGTTTAATTTTTTTAATAGTTTAAAAAATTATTTTATTTTGAATTTATTTAAATGAATAAATAATGAATGAAGAATAATGAAAGGGAGGGAACAAAGAATCCAGTAAATTAGATGAAATGAATGAGTTAATTTTTATAATAAATGCATTAGGTAAATTTTATTTTTATCACATAAAATTTAATGAAAAGAAAGTTTGAAAGATCTTTTTTAAATAATAAAAATTTATTAAATAATTTAAATAAAAAGAGGATGACAATTCAAAAAATAGAATGAATGAACTCTTCTCATAAATATATGTCTAAATCCATTAAGTTTTTTATTTCAAAATTTTGGATGAATTGAAAGAGAAAGACAGACTATGAAACAGTAAAAAGAGAAAGAGAAAATGCATGACTATTTGAAAAAGAACTGAATGAAAATGTATGTTCTTAGTAATAAATTACTTAATAAAATTATATGAAATAAATAAAGATATTAAAATGCTGAACAAATCAACATTTATTTATAAATTATTTATCATTGCTTTTTTTTTATTTAATCAAAAGTAATTATTTATATTATTTTAATTCACTTTCCCAAAGCTTTTTCTCATAATAAATAAGAAAGGTATTGATAGTTTTTTCATTCCGAAGAATAAGTGCTCAGTATCCAAGAATATAGAAGATAAACATTGAATTAAGAAGTAAAGAGTAGTAATAGTGAGAGAGAAAGCCAACATTAAGTTTGAACATTGATTTATAGTATAAAGAAAGAGACTTGAATAAAAAATAAATGCAACCATTATCTTAACAATAGCTTTAATAATAATTAGATGAATAAGCTTACTTGATGAATAATCAAGAAGTAAACTCTTAGGGAGGTTAAGGGAATTCTCCTCACAATATATTAGTAAATAACTCTAACCTTTAATCAGCAGATCCTTCTTAATTGAAGGTTTAGTCATCACCTATATACTCATAAGATTCTCCTCAACTTATGCATCATTAAAAAATTAAGAAAGTAGAGAATTTATAAAACTATTTGGCTAATTCTTATGAATAAAAGATGAATAATCTTAGATCTTCATCATAATAATAAGTGTAGCGTAATCATAATCTATAATTAGTTTCTACTGAGCTATAAAAGATTTTATCTCCTCGTGAAATTCGTGAATTAGCCTAATCTTTAACTTCTAAGAGTGTTAGCAATCTTAATTATTAGTAATCTGCACACAATCGCAGCACTAATAGCATGTATAACAGCTAAAATCGCTCTTTTTCATAGCAAAATTAGCTCTAAAATTTTAGAAGCAGTCGCAGTAGCAATTATGATTATATTTATCAAGGATAAAGACAATAATCTCTCAACGCTAGCTACACTGAATATTTAAGACAATCATAAAATAGATCAGGTCTTAATTCATCTCAGCAGTACTAATAAAGTAGATCTCTTTCTGCAAATCGTGCTTAACTCCGTTTGTATCATTATAATGATGTTAAAAAAGAAAAGACTGTTTTACTTGATAAACTTATTTCAAAGTAAGCTAAAGAAGCTGCTAATTCTCGCAAAATTTCAAAAAAATCAAACCAACTTTTGACATACAAAATGGAAAACACTTTGAATAGCGCCTTATAGCAAGTTGACCTTATGAGAAAAAATAATCTTAATTTCGAGCAAATAGGAAGAGTACTTTTTCAATTAAAAGTCTTTTAATGTTTACAATATGATGAAAATTGTCATATAGTACCTTTTTAAAACAACCCAAGTTCAACTAAGCATATGGAAGTCAAAAGAAGATTTGCAGAAATGTAAAATTTAAATATTTAAAAATCATTCAATTAACAGTCAAATCAATTTAAGATAAATTATAAAATTTTATTTTGAAATATTAATCTTTAGGTATTTCCATGAAGAATTTTGGAATGTTTGCTCAATCAACAATGAATAAGTAGATGTCATATCTACTGAGATTGTTTACTGCTTAATTAGAATACTTCTAGATCCTGTTAAGCTTGCAACTATTGCTACAGTTAATCTAATAAGAGAGTACTTACTAAAATATAATGGAAATTAAGAAGAGTATATTATGAATGATTAATCATTTGAGGAATAGTTGATTAAATTAGTAGAAGCATGGAAAGAGCTTGAAATCGATTAATTTGCTTATAAAAAAATAGGTTTTTTGAAGCCAAAACAATTTGAAGAATTCTGCTATAAAAGAGAAGAGATGCTCACATTCCATCCTAAAATAGAAAAAACATCAGAGCATTTAGAGCTTCACAACACTTTTAAGTTTTTATAAGAAAATCCTATAGAAGGATTGACACCAGATGTATATGAATAAAAATAAAGGGAATATGAAGAAGAATGTGGAATGAACAATGGCTATGACAATAGAAATGGTAAATTTAACATTTTCTTTATTTAGAGAGAATATCATTAATTTGATAATATTAATAAAAAAGGGTCTTTGCAAGGGTCTGACTAAGTGTCTCCATCAAGATTTTAACTAGAAAGATATAAGATTTTATATAAAAAGTAGGAAAAGATAAATGAAAAGATATTTAACTTAAGATAGGAAAAAGATTAAAAGGAAAAGGAATAATGCACATTTAAACCAGATTTGAGTATAAATAGCAAAATTAATGAACATTCTATACTTTTAAAATACAATGGACATGTCAATATATTTGATCGTTTGTATTAAGTAGAACCATTAGAAGAAAGGTTAAAGAAGGAAGAATTAATTTATTTAGAAAAACAATAAGAAGAATTAAATTAATGTACCTTCAAACCTAATGTAAATAGATCTAGAATATCTGGAATTAATGAAAAAATTGATGCAAAAGACCTCGTTCGTGATTTCGAAAAATCTGTGGGAAGAGTTAAAACTGGATTCTAAAGATCTTAAATTTTAAAATCAAAGCTTGAAAAAGTTAGTAAAGGAGAGCGTTTAGATTCATTAAAGAAACTTAAACCCTCTGCCCCCACTCTTCTCACTAGATAGGTCTAAAGGGAGAAGCCTTTCTCTCAATTTAAAGTCAGCTTAAGCAAAAATAAAGTAGTTACCATCTCTTTAAGAGAAAGTGACGATCCCCACACTTTTGCCCGTAATTTTGCTAAAATTCATCAAATTAGCCCCTCTGTAGAAAAGGAATTAGAAGGAATTATTAGAAATTTAAAGGAAGAACATTTAAAATCCTAGAGAAATGGCTCTTCATAAATGTAAAATTGAAAGAGAGAAAGAAAAAAAAGACCAACTTACCTTACTTATTTTATAATCTATTTTTAATTTTAAAAATCTTATTTTTGTAAACTTGTTTTTTATTTGTTCTAAATGGGCAAATTTTATCAATCAATTTTCATTTCTATCTTCAAACTTCATTTAAAAGCCTCTAAAACTCTTAAAAATAGTTTTTTTTTCAAGCATTTATTTCTAATTTTATATGTTTTAAATAGCATATTAATATAAAATTAGATATCTTTTATATAGAATAAATCATACAAATGAAATCATCCTATACTCTTCTCAAATTTACTTTGAAGGAATTTCTAGAACTTCATATTTTAAAAACATCTAAATCTCTTAAAAAATTTATTTTTCATTCAATTTTATAAAATTTTAAAATAAATTTTCTTTTCAAACATTTATTTCTAGATTTTGTAAGTTAAATATGATATTGAGATATAAAATACCCTCTAGATAGAATAAACCACAAAAGAAAATCATCATATTTTCTTATCAAATTAGCTTTGAAGGAACTAATATTTTATTCTTTATTTAATAAGAGAAGTTTTTATTTTATAAATGGATAAATTTATTAAATGTTTGTTATTTAACTCTTAAAATCAATTTTTTATTTCAAAAAAACTCTTTTGATTTTATCATCTTTACTAGATAAGAAAACTTGTGGTCATTTATTTTAAGAAAACTCTCTGGTTATTTGTTCAAGTGAAATTGAAAATAAAATAAAAAATAAAAATGATATTTAAATTTCTTCTAAAAATATTATTTGTAAAAAAAGAATTGAATGAAATTTAAGTAAAAATTTTTCTAACAATGATAAATTTTGATAAAGTTGTAAGTTAAATAAGATTTAGATATAATTTATCTTAAAAATTAAGTATATAAATAAAATGAAATCATAAATATTGTCAAATTAGTTTAGAAAGATTAATACTCTTGATTTAATAAAATATAAACATCATTTATTTGAAAGAAATTGATGATCTCTTTCAAAGAGATTGATTAATTGAAATAAAAAGGGAAAATGAAATTTTGAGAAAAGAGAAATTGCTCTATATTTGTAATTTAAATTTATAATTGATTAAATTTTCAAGGAGGATTAGGAAGATATTTTAGATTATTTGTGGAGAATTGTATGAATTTTATTGTGAGTTTTTATCTAATTGAAAATATAAAATTTAGAACCATTAAACAAAACTTATTTTTTTAAACTTTTTTTCATGGTTTTATTTCTATTTACATTTTTTAATTAAAATTATAAATCTCATACAATAAACATGCTTCATATTTCCTTACTTAGATGATTTTTTGTTTTCAACACAAAAAATTTTATTTTATATCAGAAAATTTCAAATATCTTAATATTAATATCATGTTTTAGATATTCCTTTTTGAATTTACATCTGTTGATTTAAATTAATTGATTAAATAAATAAATAGATTAGGTTTTGCTATTACTTTTTATTGATTTGAAGGAGAAAAAATATTTAATAATTAATTAATTAAGTAAATTAGAAGAATTTTGAAATATTTTGATAGGAGATAAGATATATTATATATACAAATATATAGAGAGTTGTAATAGATATTGATTAAAGCAGAAAGCACTAATAAATAGAAAAGTAATAGAGATTATTTAGACTTATCAATGAAATAAGAAATGGATTCTCGATTATTTCAATTGCTTGCTGTTTTTTTATTGAAATTTGTAATTATAATTAATTTAAATGGTTTAGCAAGCAGAAAAAGCTTAGACCAAGTATTTCCCTATCCACAATTATTAACAATCAATTAATTATTACTTTTTTGAGAGAGTTAAAAGCTCCAAAAATCAAATAGGAATTGAATTAATACCTTTAATTGTTATTTTCAACTTGTTTAGTAATTAATTAGTATTTGATTGATTATTCATATCAAATAAGTCTAATTAGCAGTAAAAAATGAGATTTATAAATAATAATCATTACCAAAAGAATTAATAAAAATAAAGGAAGT
Organism: Tetrahymena elliotti 4EA; assembly: GCA_000231825.2. Taxonomy (NCBI): domain Eukaryota; phylum Ciliophora; class Oligohymenophorea; order Hymenostomatida; family Tetrahymenidae; genus Tetrahymena; species Tetrahymena elliotti. The sequence goes on along the minus strand of JH720304.1, from coordinate 1,102,319 downwards.
ATTTATTGATAAATTAATTAATTAACTTGTTAGTTTGTTTATAAGTAGTACTAATTCTAATCGATGTTTCTAGTCTTTGAATAGCCTTTTAATTTAATTTGTTTGTTTATTTGTTAATAATTAGATCTTGTAAAATCTTTCTTTATTTATCTGCTTTTCTACTTAAGATTGGTTTGTTTTTGGAGAGTTAAGATCAATTTCATTTCATTTCCTCAGTTATTTTTTTACAATTTTCTTCAATAATTTGGCAACCCTTTTAGAAAGTGTTGTTGAATTTCTTGGCGTATTTTTTTATGAAGCCTTCTTCAGATCCTTGTATAGTCTTTTCGTAAACAGTTTTGAAATCTTCCAAAGCTTTATAAGAAATGAGTTCAACAGCTTGGCCAGTTGGGGGGAACATAGAAGATGTTTTAATAATTTTAGATTTCATTTCCATAGCACGTTTATCAAAGTATATTTTAATGTCTTCGATAGTATAGCACCATAAATATTTATACATTTTGGAATACATTAATCTCTTAACATGCAATGTCTACTCATCGATTATATCATAGCTTAAAACAAAATTATCTTTGACAAAGCTCAAATCAGGATGGGGATATTTATGCCAGAAACCTTTGAGGACAGTTTCGAAAGGGTAATCAAATACATACTATTCTTTGTTCATATTACTTTTTATAGATATTTATAATTTAACTAAGATATTTTACTTATTACTCTATTTATTTATTTTTCTTTAATATTTATTATTTTATGCCAAGATTTATTTGCTGCCGCTTATAAATAATTAGTTAGTTAATTAATTAATTCCTAAGGCCCTTTCTTTCCCATCGTTTTAATAAAGCCAATCTAGTCTCCTCTACATAGAAAAATCAATGAAAGAATAATATACTTAATTTTAAGTTATGGCAAAATTTTGATTTCATAATTACATCATCGCTATGACATATTATTATTTACTGTCACTTATGTTAGATTTAGCTTTGAGTAGACAAATTTATAATAATAAACATGCTTTTATTTCTTCTAAAAATATTATTAATATCCATTTATATTTATTTTAAATCCCCTAGAATAGCTTTTTTCTGTTCACAAATCATTTAAACACAGATTTAGAAATACTTTATCTATATATAAATCATACCTTTATTCTTTTAATTACATTTTGATATTATTCTTTAGTGTCTCTGATATTATTATTTTTGAATTTATTGATTGTAAAAGAATCAGAAGATCTATTTTTAATCACTTTTGATCAATAGAACGATACTAGCCAAACCTTATTCAAAAATAATAAATTTTTAAATCAAAGTATTCCTGATCTAATAAAAAATTATTTGATTACCATAATCATATGAAATAAATAATCAGTCAATCAATCCATATAATATTTATCAAACATTTATTTACTTACTAAAACTATATTACAATTATTAACTAAACAAAACAAATTTTGTCAATTAATTTTAAAAATATAAACCTTATATAAATTCTATCTTAATTTAATTTAGATCAGAAAATTCCAGAAGTCATCTTCAATTTGTTTTAAAGAATTGATAAAAAACTATTTGATGTAACAAAATTTACTATTTTCTGATTTATTGTATCATAAACAAGAGTAGTTAAGTGGACTTTTAATTTTAATAGCAGTCGCATTTTTAAAAATTCCAACAAATACAATTACTTTACAAATAAAAAAGCTAAAACGAAGTTATTTTAAAATATAAAAACTTTTTGATAGAAATTCAGGAAAAAACACAAATAAACTTTATTGAGGATATTTTTAATTTAAAAAAAAATCTTTCTAATGCTGAGTTTATTCTGATAAAATGAAAAAATGTTTAAATAATCATCTTTATACAATTAAAAATGAATAAACTAATTTTTTGAAATGATCTAAAAATGAGTTTGAAGATCAGCCATTCATATTTTATTAGGAGAGTGATCAAAATGTGCTTTTAAAAACCCATTTATTAGCTATCTTGTTTTAAAATGAGGGTTTATTGTATATTTGAATTTATTTTATAGCCTAAAAATCAACCAAATATGGATGTTTTATGGGTGCACCCATGTTTTGATCATTCCCCTTTTGTTAAGAAGAATGTTATAAATTATCAAAATAAATTTTGAAATGCTCAAATAACTATTAAAATAATATTTCAAAACTAATAATATATAATATTTGCATCGATGTGAGTATTTTTTCATAATAATTTTTTATTTTAATAAACAAGAAATTGATTTAATTACATAAAGTAAAATATTTTTACTTAAAACTATTAAATAAGAAAATATTATAAAATTAATTTAAAATTTTTATTTTATTGAGAGAATAATAAAGAATCCATTCAGTTTGCATGATTAATTTTCATGTGCTTATCTTTTTTCTTTAATACAGACTCTTATTTTAACTTATTAACTATAACTCCAACTTCTGTGTTTGTTGGGTCCAACTTATAGCATTACATATAGTCTTCTATTGCTTCTTACATCTACTTCATTTCTACATAGCATTTAGCCCTATTTTGATAATATTAGGCAACCTGATCACTTTGCTTTATTGCCTCATTAAATTCTTTCAAGGCTTTATCATATCTTTTCTAATTAAATAAAACTATTCCTCTACTATTTCTCATCATAGAAATTCTTAAATTCAACTCACTCTTATCCCCAATTATTTTATTGGCCTTTAAATAATCTTTAAGGGCGTCATCTATTCTATTTTGCATTCTAATTTTTAATTTTACATTAATATGAAATATCTCTTGAATAAATTTTAATCTAATAAAATGTTATAAATAATTTTTACCTATAACAGTCTCCTCTATTTGTGATTACGCCCCAATCATTAGGTTTAAATTAAAGAGATTCGTTGAAAAGGGCTATAGCTTCCTCATATTTATTTCTACTAAAACACACTGTACCCATTTCGTTATATGTCAAAGCAATCTAATTTTTTACCTCAAATTCAAGCGATTTATCTCTGAGTGTATGAAATGCTAACAACAAGAAATTGAGAGAATTTTCATATTGGCTCTGTTTACGTAAAATGAAAGCTTTTATCAATAAAAACTATGTGTTATTTGGGAATAGCTCTAAACCTTTTTTGACATTAATAAGGCATCTATCTAATTAGCTTTAAACTAACAAATAACGTGTTTCTTTTAACAATTCATCTGCCTTAGGAACTATAATTTTCAAGAAATCTCTGACTTCAGGATGTTCATTATAAATGTTTTCTGCTTTCCAAAATATTTCATTACCTTCAGCATATTTATTAAAACTCCAAAGTAATTTCCCTTTTAATAGAAAAGCATGAATGTATTTATTATCTTTTTATATTGCCAAATCTAATTCTTCTAATGCATAAGACTTATGATAAGTAAGAACATAGCAATAAGCTCTTAAGAAATGTTGAAATGCTTTTTTTCTTCTTTCCTCACTTTGATTATCATTATTACTTTCATTTAAACTAGCTAAAACTTATTGCTGCTCTTAACTTTTTTCTGCATCTTCTTACAATGTTGCATTTTCAGATGATGTTTTATTTACTATAGCTTATTATTGAGGTATTTTAAAGCTATATATTTTTTGCATAACTGATTGAACATCATATCTTAAATAACGAGCAAAATTCTCATACTAAGATCCTTCTAAAATATCACTGTATTCACCTTGCATCAAAAGCATAAGACCTTTACGAAAAAGCAGATCTTTCATTTTATCTTCTGTAACCAAACTATATGATAATTGATTAGCTTTTTTATATAACATTATTGCCATACTAATATCATTTATCTAGCTGTATGCATCACCAAGCTCTTTATATGTTTCAGCTTGATTTGGCTTTAAAAAAATAACTTTAGTTAGCCCATTAATTGCAGTGTAATAATCTTTTTTCTAAATTGCATTTCTAGCATCAGTTAATCGATTTTGAATTCTTTCATTTATAATTTATTAATATGGCTTGTTTTGCTCTTTATTGGCTTCATTTTAAATGGTAGCCTATTGCTACAAGCTAACTGTATTTTCCTTATGATTGGAAGCATTTTTAGATCTTGATTTTGAAGTATCACTCATTTAAATTCTAACAAACAAACCAACAAAAAAAACAAATTAAAAATTCTATCTATAAAAATTTTTACTGTTTTAAAAAAAAACAAATTAAAAATAAATTACTTTTGAAATTCACCAATATTTAATATCACATTAACTTATGTTTGAAACTATAAATTTTTATAATAAATACATCTTAATGTTTTAGAAATAAATACAACTATATTCTATTTAATTCAGCCTTCAAAAACATTTCATAAATTAAAATATTATCTTTTTAAACAAAAATTAATAAAATGTCAAGATTGGTTTTTAAATACATAAATATTGTTTCTTTCCTGTTTTTATTTATTATCTTTAACTATTTCTTTAATGGATATGAGAAATATATTTAATTTTATGATTATTAATAAAATTGACATGCTGATAAAAGATAAACTAAATATCTAAAAGTTAATCATTCATTATTCATGTATATAGATTAGTAAAATAAGAAGAGTTCTAAAAATGTAAAAGCAAATGACCAACAATTTAATTGTATTTAGAATATATAGATAATAACCAAGTCAAACCATAATTTTTCTTGTTTCTACTTTAAAAATATCAACCATTTTTTTATTTTCCATTAGATTATCAAAAAATAAAAGTTTTTAATACATTAAATTTTGTTATACTTTCTTTAATTTAACAATTTATGTTGAGATTTACTAATTAAATAATTTATTTTAATAAAATAATTAATTTAATAAATATTTAATATAATTTTAAGAGGAAATTTAATAAATCAACCCATTAGTCTTAGTTACTTATGATTATTTTTTTCTCAATTATTTTTGTTACATATTTTTTAATCAAATCTAATTAATTGTTCTTCATAAGGAATTCATTACATCTTTAGGTATTTCTTACATTTTTTCTTTAAATCTTTCATCCCAATTTTTTAAATCGTTTTATATTTTTAAAACTTTTTATTAGGCTACTTTAAGTTTTTCTGCAAATTCCTAAGGATATTTATAAAATTCTTGGTTCATTTAATCTAATAACTTTCCTTCATCTATTTAAGAAGATGAGTAATCAACTTTTAAATTTCCTAATAAATACAATAATTGAAATATGAATTAATATGTTTAAATTCTTACTTATTTTTAGATAAGGTAAAGTTGTATCTTCTTCTTCTAATTAATTCTTAGAATTCTTTAATGAAAAATGCTACGAGAGCTTACTAAGTCTTAATTTCCTTTACTCTAATCCTTGCATAAATAGCTCTAGACTATCTTTGGGTTACTTCTTTATATTTTATAAATTACTTTTACTAATAATTGTGTTTGGACTTTTTCGAAAGATGAGGTTATCTGAATTTGTTATTTCATATTATCCAATGCTAGGCAAACTTATTTTTTATTTCTTTAAAAATTATGAATATTAATTAATTCATTTTATTTTAAATAATAAATTACTTGAATTTAATATTTTTTCTTTTTTTCTGTGTACATTTTAGCTAGATTTTTCATGAGTTAATCTGCTTCAGGAGTTATGTTTTCTTATTTTTAATATAATATACAAAATTCTTTTAGTTATTAGAAAACACTATAATCTTTTATCAATGACTAGTTAGTTGATTTCTAATTTCTAGTTGTTTTTTCATTCCCTGTATCATCTAAAGGTATTCTGCTATGAGTAGTGTCTCCATTATTTTCTTTCATTGAAATTTAAGATACATTAACATTTTCTTCAGTATTTATTTTGAGAACTCCATTTTAGTCTTCAATCAATTCATCTTATTTGAGATAATTTTAAAAATTCTTCTTTTGTTAGTAGAACTCATTAAGATGCATAATTGCAACAGTATTCAGCTGAAGTGAACCCTTAAATTGTTACATTCAATAAATTAGTCAGATTTATATTCAAATTATAACAAAACTAATCAAAATTTTACTCTATTTTAAAGTTTTTTTGGAATCATTGTTGTTGTATCTCTACTTACATTTTGAAACTAAATCTCACTAATATTTGTTCCTTTCAAACTCTTAGATAATCCATGTGTTGATTCATTATTTTAAGTAGAAGTGTTTATATTTTTAGGTTTTTAAAGCAATCTACCCAGTCTATCTCTCTCATTGAAAAAAGGCATAAATTCTCTATCTTATTTGCTTTCTACTCTCCTTTTTTAAAATATATCAGATTAATCCTAATTGATTATCAAATTCATAAGAGAGATTACTTTGGAATAATACAAGTTAAATCATAGTTTTATGCTTTATTTTAGGAATGCAAAAGAATTGATTCTTCTGCTAAGAAGTTTTTTAATTCAGGAAGCACAGGTTTTGGCTTTTAGTATCTTGATAAAATTGAGCTATCAGATTAATTATAAAGAATCCTCATAATATTTTAGTTGTATCGATATCAAAATTATAATGAATGAACAAATAAATAATTTTAATTAATAATCTAAAGATTTAACGCAGTGCTAATAAGAAATCAAAAATTGAAAAATAATAAATAACTCATACTAATATTTGCAACATCTTAATTCGAGTGGATTTTTATGTAATTAATTAAAATGTGAATTAAATATTTTATAATTTTAGTCACTCAAACTATTCTGAGAACAAATAAATAAATAAAATCCATTAAACAAAAAAGAGTAATAGTAATTTAAATTAATATATTTTTAAAAATAAAATTAACAACTAAATAAATGATAATAAAATAAACAAAGTCAGATACCCATTTCATTTTTAGACTATATTTCCTAAGAAAAAATTATTCTAAAATAAAAATATTTAAATTGAATAAAATATAGAGAATGAAATGTTTTAAAATTTTATTTTACTACTTCAAACATTAATTTTACTGTTTTATTTATTTTTTTCCAATTATTTATTGTTTTATAAGATTTATTAATATAGAATTCAAAAAATAAAAACATTCAGTTTTTATATCTAAAATTTTAATCTGTCTTAATCATTTTGTTTTATTAAATTAGATAAGAATTGTTTACACTTATCGGTTTTTATTTGAATGAAAAATTTACAGTTTACTTTTTTTAAAGGTTGATTTGCAAAATAAATCCAAATAATAATTGACAGATTTAAGTGTTAATTTCAAGCGTTTTTAATATAAATATTCATGCAAGAAGAAGAATTAATTCTTTCATAATTTTGGAAATATTATTTAAAAGAATAATCAAAGATATCATAGTTCTTCCTTCAACTGGTGTCTACTTTTTTTATTTTACTAAATTGGTTAATGTTTATCAAAAACCATTGCAATTAATTGCATTAGGTTTAAATTAAGTCTTGAGTATAAAAATAAGGATTCGGTACAATTTAAAATCAAAAATAAGAAAAAAACTAGATATTTTTAATAATATAAAAGAATTTATTTGAAGCATATTTTTTTTCATGCCAAATTTATTTTAATTATTTTTTAGATGTTTTTATTTTCTCAAATTTGTTAATTAAAATATTTAGAAATCAATTTTTAAATTATTCAAATTGACAACAGATATATTTTAATAAACATTCACTTTTTCAATCTAATACATATTATAATCTTGTAAAAAAAACGTTTATGATATTTTAATGCATGTATATTTAAGATAAATACTTCATATTTAGTTGAATTTAAAATAGTATATTAGAAAAACTAATAATTATTTATAATTCTCAATTTTATAATAGAAAGCTTTGTAAGCCAGATCATGTAATTAATTGCTTATTTCATACTATACTCAAGACGTAATTTTTGTATATAAGAATTTTAATTTAATTATTTATTAGGCTATAACACCATTTAATTATATTAATTCGTCTTTCATGTTTTAATTTTTTGTAAATACTTAAATACATAACATATTTTTACACTCAACATAAATGATTATCAAATTTTTAGACACATTAATTTAATTAAATTTGTCAGATTAAGGTTTATTTTATTGAGCTTATAAGGTAAGCTGATATTTATTTATGATACATTTTATAATAGAAAATGTTGGAAGCTTTTGATATTTTTAAAAACTTTAGTTTTAATTATGAGATGTTATTACTCATTTCATATTATGTTAAAGACGCAATTTTGTATAAAAGAATTTTTATTTAAGTATTTATTAAGGTATAATACCATTTAATTATATTAATTCGTCTTTTTTGTTTTGCTTTTTTAAATTTGATGACAATTAATTACAATTATCAGTTTAGTGATGACAATTTTTTTTGTGATTAGTTTCAATCAGTAAATATCTTCACTTTATACACAATAAAGTTTATTAATCATAAATCAAATTCTATTTAACTACTAATATAAGTATTAAAATAAAAGATCTACTTTAACATTTAGAATAAAAGAATTATTTTATTTTTATTTGAATTTAAAAGAGCTAATTTGTATTTCAATATCAGAATTTGTTTTCATTTAAGAAATACACCATATTGCAGTTTAATTTCTATATTGCGTCTTTGAATTCTTCTAAGCTATATTATCTCATTTTTATTTCTTAATATTAATTAGCTCTATGACCAAAGGTTTTATTTGCCATTTTTTTTAAGTTTTGTTTAAATATGCCAATTTTTTTTATTTATAAGGGAAAAAATAGTTTCATATGAGTTTATTAAGTTAATTCTGCTTATTTGAATTAATTATAATACATAGAACATATTTAAATAGATATTTTTTTTAACTGAATACAACTTGTTAAACAATATAAATAAGTACGACATTTTATTTAATTCACGTATTATGCAATTATCTTATCTAAATTCTTTTATAATTTTTATTGTTTTTATTTAGTTCAATGAGCTAACTTGGATTTGAACTTATCAGTAGTTAAATGAAAAGATCTGCTTTCGATGTTTTGCAAATTGAAGAATCAATTAAAGGAGGATCTATGTATGTTTTTAGTTGTCTTTTCTTGATAATATTCATTTCTTTTGTTGAAATAAAGAGCAAAAAAAAAATAATTCTTTTTGTGGTTATTAATTTCAGATTTAAAATTTCAAAAAAGTAACAATTTTGTTATTACTTCGGAAAATGTAAAAATTAGTCTTAAAGTGAAAATTGTCTAAAGAAAGATACGATTTGTCAAAAATGTTTAAATTTTTTAAACTTTTAAGACATATGATTTGATTGATAAAAATGAAAGTAAACTTTTTACATTTGAAGATCATTAAGGAAGATTACAGAATGAATCTAGACACAATTTGAGATTTATGTTTATAATTGTAACTAATTTATTTAAATGAATAAATGGTGGTGTGTAAAAAAGAGTTTTTGATAGAATGATTACAGTGAATTAATTTTAATTTTTTTTTGATTGGCTCATCAGTAAAAGTATGAAATTAGTAGAGAAATGAGTTTTATATTGCATAATTTAGATTTGTTATAAATTGATTCTAGATTTTTAATAAGTAAGATCTATCTATTAATTAATATATGATAGAGATCATATAGTTAAGAGCGCTCTTTAAAAAGCAAATTGACATTTAAATATCTAAAAGAATTTAATAAAAGTAAAAAAAAAACAAACAAACAAGATTATGAGTTCTAAAAATCAAGAATAAGTAAGCAAAATCAATCACTCCGATATAAGCGGAAACGATGATTTAAATACACCATTAAAATAATCTATAGAATAGCCTTCTAATGCTCGTAGATCTTAATTAGTTTCCTAAAAGATTACTTTCGAGGAAGCTTTAGATATGGTTGGAAGTGCTAATTGGTATTAAATGAGAGCATTTATTTGGTTTGGCTTGTAGTGGTTTTGGTGTGCTTGGATTCTTCTTTAAAGTAATTTTATTTTTATGGATCCTGAATATGATTGCTAAGGCAAAGTATCAGCCTCTGATTGTGATGCTAGTTGGGTTTGCGATTAAACAGATTATAATTAATACATTATTAAAAATGATGATTCTTTAATTTTTTACTATGATCCTCCTCTTGTATGTGATAGAAGTTTTATTTATAGTATTATGTCTGCCCTTACTTATTTAGGAAGTCTTATTGGTTTCTTCTTTTTCTCTTGGTATGCTGATAATAAAGGAAGAAAGAATGCTCTCTTTTGGAGTTGGGTGATTGCTACTGTTGGTACATTTATGGTAGGCTTTTCTCAAAAAGATATTGTTAGTTGCAGTATTGGACTATTTTTACAAGGTTTAGGAGCTAATCCAGCTATCACTATTCACTTCTCCTTCTTAAATGAACATTCATGTAACTAACTAAATCACTACTTTCAATTAAAACCTATACTAAAGAGACCCCTTCAATTTATGTTCATACTTTTTAACTTATACTTTACTTACCTATCTACATAAAAAATATTTATTTAATATAAAGTAGATATTAAAGATAAGTCTACAGTAAAAGTTAGTGGGGGTGAACTTAATATGAGGGGACTCTAAATTTTTATTTTATATTTGAAAGAGTAATTACATATTTTTTATTAATAAAAGAGGGTACATTCAGAGAATATACATCTATTGGTGTCCAAATTTTCTTTGCTGCTGGTGAATGTTTCTTGATTTTGGCTGCTTATTTAATTCCTTACTGGAGATGGTTGGTGCTCTTTGCATTTGGTATTCCAGTAACTATCCTTAATTTTGGTATTTTCCTTATCTAGGAATCCCCCAAGTAAATTATTTAAAATTGAAGTAGTATTTATTGTATGTTTAAAATTAGATTCCTTCATGAATAGAGTACATAGAAGGCTATTGAAGTCTTAAATAAAATTGCTGTAGTTAATAAAAAGGAACCACTTAAATTAGATGCTCTTAAGTCTGTATTGAAATCTAGTGATAATGAGAGTTCATATTCAATTGTAGATTTATTCAAATATAAATCCTTAAGAGTTAAAAACATATGTTGTGCAATTGTTTTCTTAGCAATTTAAATGGTTTACTATGGTATCACCTTTGCTATTAGTTAAGTAGGATTTAATATTTATATAAATTCTCTTGTTATTGGTCTTTGTGAATTATTCGCCTATTGTGTTACAGGTATATTTTGCTCTTTTTCAAAATTAAATTTATTTTCTAAATATTGCAATTTAAACATAATAGATCACTTCATTCCTAAAATTAAGAGAAAAATTACTACAATCATTGGTGTTAGTATTGTCACTCTCTTATCTTTCTCTTTCATATTTTTAACTATTCCTGATTCTTGCTCTGGAAGCACTTTCTGCTACTAAAAAGTTATTCAAATTATACTTGCTGGGGTAAATAAATAGATAATTAGAAATTAATAATAATTTTTCAATTTATAAATATAGTCTATGAGATTCGTCATTTGCTTTGTTTGGACTGTCGTCTACATTTGGATTGCTGAATTATTCCCTACTGCTGTCAGAAATCTTGCTTTAGGATTCAGTTCTGCTTTGGGTACAGTTGGTAAGAATAATAAAATTTATTGTTTTATTAAATAATTAATTTATTTCTTTATAGGAAGTACTGCTGCTCCCTTCATGAAAACCCTATGTTAAAACCTTTCAATTTCCCCTATGATTCCCTTAGGTATTATTGGTATTGCAGGTGTAGCCTGTTCTTTCCCTCTTACAGAAACAAGAGGATCAAAACTTTAAGATCAAATAGAAGAACTTAGAGATCCTGATTTCGAAGAACAAATTGCTATTTAAAAAGAAGTTGAAATCGATGATGAAGAATATGATAAAAATAAATGATCAAATTTTACTTATTAAACAAACAAAAAAACATTAAAAAAACTGCTTATTATTTAATAAATTATATTCTATATATTATATATAACATAATTGTATAATTTATTCTAAACATATTAATACTAATAAAACTTCCATTTTTCTAAGAGTTTAATGAAATATTTTATCAAAATCCCACTTTTAAAACAGTTTAATCAAATATTTTTATTTAATTTTTTATACCATAAATTATCATCACCAATTCCTATAAAAAATAATCATTGTTTTAAAAATATTTTTGTTTCAGATTTGCAAAAATAAGATTAATAAGAATTTTTATAAATATAAATTCTGCCTAGTTATGGTTTACTTAAAATAAAGAAATGTTGGATCTTAAAAAATATTGTTATAAATAATTGATTAAATATATATTTTTTAAATGTTAAATATGTTAAATCTATTTTAATTTTAGTAAATATTTTAAATTAAAAAATAGTTATTTCATTTACATTAAAAAGCATATGATAATGAATAAATTGGTTGATTGTTAGTTTTTAATAATGAAATTAGATTAAGATATCGAAGATATTCTTTATTGCTTGCGTGGCTCTTTATGAGCAAGCCAATAATTAAAAGAATTATTATTAGATTCAATTAAAACAAAATTTATTTGATTGTCTGAAAGAAAAATATACAAGCAATTTACAAAATAGCAAAAAGGTAAAATGGACGAGATTTTAGAACTTTAAAGATTATTGGCTGAAGTTTAGGAATAGACCTGTACAAATAAGTTTTCAGATAGAGTTATTGTTGAATTAGTTAATAAAATTATCAATGATTATGATTTATCTTTGATTTATAGTCAAGATGGTTAGGAATATATGACTCCTGAACATTTAGATGAATAGTTAGTATAGTTAATAAGTGAAAAAGGAAGAATTTAAATGGCAGATATTCCTCCTATTTTAAATGTAACTGATGATGTTGTTGAAAGTAGAGTTCCTAAGATTATTAAGAAAAACAAAAAAGATTTTATTAGGGTAGGCAGTGAAGTTATTACAAGCAACTATTTAAATTAGATATGTGAAGAAATTAATGAAGATTTACAACAACAATCTTAAATCTTCCTCTTTGAATTAACTGGCAAATATTAATTCACTTTACAATTTTTGAAGGAGCAACTTCAATTCAGAATAGAAAATAATATAGTGGATGGAAACATCATAGGAGATAAACTCTGCACTCTAACTTATTAAGAATTAACTAAATCTAAATTCAGAGGACTCTTTAGAGGTGCTACTAAGCCTATTTTGTTATCCAGCTTGGCTAAAGATTATTAAATAGAACAAAGATAATTACAAGAAATTATTGAAGATCTCATTAATAGTGAAGCCATTGAAGGAAAAATTATTAGTGGTTAATTCATTCCCACTCGTTTCCAAAAGAATTAAGAAAATACAATTCGCGATTTCTTGAGATAAAACAAGTATATTGAATACACTATGTTGCAAAAATTATTTATCTAAAAACCTGAAGAAACACTTAAGCAAATGTTCAAAGATTAAATTATTCTTTTAGATGACTGCGCTTTCTACAAAGATGCACTAGAAGAATTAAAAGAATAAATAGTCAACTTACTCTTAGAAGAAGGTATAATTATTTTAAATTCATTCATTCTCACATTTCGCGCCTTTAGAATAGGCTTAACTTAATTAAAATAATAAAATATAATATATAACATTAATTTACTTGACGAGGGTCCTTGGTTTTATTTAAATTTACTTTTTTAATCTATTTAAATTAAACATTGCTGCTCCAATCAATATCAAAAAATTTTTAATTAAATGTTGAATTCCAAGTAAGTCTAAATTTTCTAAAAAGAGTTCTTTGATTCTTTATGTCATGAATAGTTTTTTGATTTTGAATAAAAAATAATTTAAATTAAAATTTCAATAATATTTTCTTTTTTGGATAAAAATAACATAATGAATGCTTTGTTTTAATGAAAAATTTTATTAATGAACTGATTAATATTTTTTGAATTTAAATAGGTTATACTGATTTGTCATTTATGTTCCCTACTTGCTTAACAGAAGCAGATATTGAGACTATAGTTAACAAGCACTTGAAGTTAACTGATGTTGAATTAGATGAGACTATGATATTTAGTCATTAATTTATTGAGAAATGTGTTACGGGACTAAAAACAAACATTATTACATAGTTATAGGAAAATCCTTAAAAGGCTATTTAGAAGGATAAGACTTTAGATGATAGTGATGATGATAGCGAAGATGGAGGAAAGAAAAAGAAGGGAGGAAAAGCTAAGAAATAGCCTCCTGCTCCTAGTGCTAGTGCTTCTGCTAGGGTTGAGAGTAAGAAGGATAAAAAAGGAGGTGCCTCTAAGCCTACCAAAAAGCAAACTGAGGAGTAAAGAGATAAGGGAAACAATCTTTTCAATCAAGAAGAATTTATTTCTATTCTTTTAGAGGCTAAAATCATCAATCAAAATGATAAGGGTGATGAATTTGAAAATAAATTGTATCGTATTGCATAACCTAGCTTATAGAAATATATTGAATAGTTGAGAAAGGATATGATGGATAAAAAGAAATCAGGATCTTAAGAAGTTATTATGTAGCTTAACTAATTATTAGAAGATGCTATGCTTATGATTCAACTCACTTAAAATTCTATTTCTTATATTGAAAGCAACCATTCTGATATTAACTTGACTCTATTCTCAAATAACGTTCACTACACACTTCGTCTAGTTATAGAAAATACTATTGTGTTGATTTGCAAAAAGTTAGCTATTTCCTTACCTTAAGGATTATTTATTAAAAAAGATGAAGAAGATCCCTCAAAGAATATCTAAATTGCAACTCTTACCTTGAAAAAAGTATTTAAAAACAAGGAAATGCTCTAACAAGCTATCAGCTTATTGCCCAAAGAATATAACTTATTTCTTATTAAAGCATTCGAACTCTACTTAAAAAAATAACCCAAACCATTAATTGAATACTTGATGAACAACACTTAATTGATGGGAGTTAGAGCCATCTTGGAAAAGAAAATTGAAAAAAATCTAATCTTAACAACTAAGTACTATTTTAAAGATCTCATTAAAAAAGATAAAGCAGACACAAAGTTAAATTTCTTAAGAACAGTCCAATATATTTTATTAGATAAATTTGGTTAATTCTACATAGGAAATCTTGATAACAAGTTTATTTCAAGCATTTTAATTATTCTTTCAGATCTATCCAAAGAGATGGAAGACATTGGCAATATTTATTCATAAACATTAGCACTTTATAAATAAATAACTAAAGAAAAGAAAGATGAAATACCTGATAATAAAACCTCTGACGAATAAGCTGCTGTTTAATTTGAATCTTCATTGCATTCGCTCATAAAAGCTACTAAAATGTGATCAAATAAATTTATTAAAATATATATATAATTCGTTAATAAATAAACTCAAAATATTTTTTTATTTGATTTTTTAAATTAATTAATTAATAATTCACTCATAAATTGATTATTAAAAATATATTATGTTCACTTTGGATATATAAATAATAAATAAAGTGCCTTAATTCTTCCAAAAATGGATTAAATATAAGTTCAAATTAATTTTAAAATCTAATTTACTATAAGAAATTAAAACTTTTAGGTTATAATAATTTTCATAAAGTATTTTGTTTTTTTGATTTATGATAAAGAAAGACGAAGATAAATATGATAAATTAATAAATGATCATACTCCTAAGTAATATTTTTTATATTTTTTAATAATTTCAATTTGCTTTTTGTTGTTTTCATTTCTTCTAATATACAACAATCTGAATTAGATAGAGCATCTGAATTCATCATTTTATACCTAAGTATTTAAAATCATTAAGTGATTAAAGATAAATATTAAAATAAAAAATAATTTACCATAGACTACTCAAAATTACTGAGAAGATAATTAACTGACTCATCCAAATAACTAGCGATTTCCATTAAAATAGAAATATTTTCAGCTAATCCTAATTGGATATTTACTCCCTGGTAAGCATAGATAAATATTTAAAATAGAATAGTATAAAGTAAATTACCATAGGCATTTTAGAAGAAAGATGCATTTTGATGTAATGAATTTCATATTTAAAATACTGACTAAATTTATTGCTATCAAATTCAAAAACGTATTTGTTGACATCTAAGATAGCGAAAATATATTCTAAATTTATTATTAAATTGCTCAAAATAATTACTATTTTTAATTAATTTTACCCTTTGTAAATTAGCTTGCAAAAGCTACAGCTAAAGCTTCTTGATATTATTTAGGGACTCTCTTTGCAAATAATTGGAAGAAATCATCTACATCATCTAAAAGATTTTTAATTGATCCCTTGTCTAATTATATAAAATTTAATATTTAAATAGATGATTGAATAAAAATACATTATTTAGAAAACTCCTCTATTGATAGCATACTGAATTAATTAGCATCAAAATTCATTAGAATCTAATTAAATACTGGTTTTTTCATGTAAATTCTTACTAGCATCATTGCAGCTAATTTACTTATTTTCTTTTTATAAAATAAAATTTAATTATTTATTCAAAATGTTAAATTATTTACATAAATATTTTAGTCTAATTCTTTTTTCAAACCATTCAAAATATCTGAAGAAAGATGCAATAAATCTTTTGCAACTGTATCGATTTATTCATACAAGAATTGAATATTTCCAAATCTATAGCAAATAGATTTAAATTCTTTTACTATTTATTTTAAAATTAAATTATTTAAGAATAATCAACTCTAACTCTCAATTTAATTTACAATTTGAAATAATTTCATTTTCAGTATTATTAGGATACATTGATGGATTTAATTTAGAAGTAGAAAGCTTTTTGAATTAAATTTCTTCTATTGAATTTATATAATTTAAGCTATTTAAAACTTCTTTTGAATAGTCATTTAAAGCTTCATACACTAGCACTTCAAATTTTTTAATTATTTGTTTCCTAAATCTATTTGATTCAGGAGCATTCACAAGTTGATTCATTACTTCAATACTCTTAAACATAAGAGAACAATAATCAACAACACTTCTTGTATATAATTTCTATCCTTCTCCTGTTTACCTTTAGATTTTTTTTTTATTAATTCTATTATTTATTTTTAAGTCAAGAAAATTTTACCAGTTTTCTGATTTTAAGCAATTCTTAAGCATATTTTTGCATTCAAATTCTCTATTTTTAAATAAATTAACAATGTAATAATTTGAAAAAGAAAAAAAAATTTACAAATTGTTGAACCAATAATCAATAAAAGGAGTTAGAAGTTAAAAGTATTGGGTTGTTCTTTCTAAATTATATTTATTCAATATATCATCTAATTTAGATATCTCAAAAGCAATAGTGAATGCATATGAACTGTTATCGTTACTCATTAAATTATGTTCAACAATAAGTTCTAAAATCTTAATAACTTCTGACAACATATTTTCAATATAATTATTGATAAATTCGACTTCCAACTCATTCTATTTATAGTCAATGAATTTATAGAAATATTTAGCAAATATTGGAATGAAGGTAGTTATAACAGTTAATCCTTCTTTATTACTGTTAGCTAACACTTCTTGAATTTTAGGTACTATTGAATTAAATAATTAATTTAAAATTATAATTTTTATTATATTTTGATGTTACATGATTCTTTATTGATTGGATCTTAAGGATTAAACTCAAACTTTTTATAGAAATTAGTGCAATACTTTAACCCAGCTGAGCTAAATATGTATATAAATAATTCTTCTAAATCTGAATAAATAGTATAGTCTTTTTAACTAACAGCTAATATATAAATCAAGTGGCAAGCTGCTTTGATTTGATTTTCTTAAGGATAGAAGTAAATCCAAAAGTTTTTAATAATATCAAGAAAATCTAAGAAAGGTTTATAAGATAAAGTAAATTTAACTGATTAATTTAAATAGCTAAAAAGTTTTTAATTTGGAGTTTCATTTTTTGGGGAGGAGTTTTATTCTTTCAACAATATTTCTTAAGTTTATTCTAAAACCCTTTCCAGGTTTAGCAAGTATTTCAAAGATTCTTTCTCTTTTCTCACTAAACTTCTGTGTAATATATTCTCATAGTAGTATTTTATAAATGTCAATTAAATATTCTAAGCATTCATATTCAGTCCCTCTTAACCAAACTTAATAATCCAATTTAAATTCTCTTCCCAATATTCTTGCAATAACTAAATTTATTTTTATTCAATAAAATTAAATAATGATTTATATTTTCTCTAAAAAAAAGAATAATTTCCAAATTCTTTAAAAGAAAACAAACGAAAAAAAAATTATTTGAAAAAATTTGAAAACCTTTAAATGCTTTTATTTTTTAAATTTTAGATTCTAATTATTTGTTTTTTGTTTGAAGATTAGCTATTTTATTTAATGAATAATTTTGTATGATTATAACAAACCTAAAATATTTGCATTAGTGTTTATTTAAGTTTAATTTAGCTTTGAATGGAAAAACGAAGATTATTTTAATATGGTTTCAAATTAATATTTTTAATTAGAATTTATTTATTGATTTCATTTTTAGCAATTAAATAAATACTTACAAATAAAAAATGATAGCTTTGTTTTAAACTAAGAAGAAGTTTTTTTAAAAAAAAGAAAAATGTTTGGTTTCCCAAAATCATTTTTCTAAATTGTATATTATTGAATGAATGAATGAAGAATTTATTTAAAAATATTGATGTGTTTCAGTTATAGCAATAAGTTTTTCAATTTGCTTTTAACTTACTATATAAAAATATATTCAATTTATGTCAGTTTATTTTAGATTTAAAAAATTTTTTCATTTAAAAATAACTACTCTTGAAAAGTGAAAGTGGAATAAATAAATTACCTAATTTTCAACCAGTGTTTGAATCATCATTTGAGTTAGAGATTAGTTTAATGGGAAAGTTATTTAGAGATCCAAGAAAATGTTAAGAGAGGAATATTTAATTAAGTCTTCTCTGGAGGGATTTTATTATGAGAATATACTATGGATACTTTCTAAATTGTTTTTGTAGGTAAGTTCTAATTTGGGATTAGGTTATTAGAAATATGCCCTAGGTATTAAAATATTATTCCAATATTAATTGATTCCTATAAATGCATATAAATGCTGTGTGAATTAAATTAAGAATTTAGATTCATCTTCTAAAAGATTTCCCATTTTTATCAAATCAGTACATTCTTTGAGCAAGCAAGATAAATAATTATCGTATTCTTATAAATTTTATTGTCTTTTTCCAAAGAATTTAGTAATCATCTTGTAGTCTTTCAAACTAATTTTAAACTTATTTTTTAAATAAGAAACAAACACTTCCATTTCATCTGTCTATTCTTAATCCTTTGCAATCTAATTTTACAAAAATATTCTAGCCAGAGAGCAAATTAATATTCCAAACTAAGGTAACTAGAAATTTTTGCAAAACTCTCTTTTTATTATTCAAATTTCATATTTAAAAAACCTCAAGTAAACAAACAAATAAACTTTACTCATTTTCTGGAATGTTATTATGGAAGATACCTAGTTGTTCTTTGATGATCAAAGGAACAGACTAAGATTGAACTGTATCATACTTTATCTTATTTTTTCTCATTCTACTTTGCTTAAGTTCTGAATCTACTTATTCTTTTTTAACTTGCAATGATTATTAAGGTTAAGAAGATGAAGTTGATTTATTCATACTGTCTTTTCTATTTTCCTGTTCATTAATTTTGCAGTTTTTATTTACTAAGCCATTGCTTGTGGTTATTCCTGCGACAGTTTTAAGCGAAGATGACATTTAATTAAAATCATTTAAATCTGGCTCTAATGTCATTTTTTCATAGCTCTCAGCTATTTTTTTGCTTAAAACCTATGCACTTTCATATTACCTATATTAATTTTAAAATATTTTTGTTGAAATTTCTTTTTTATTGAAATTAATTATGAATACTTATGAGTTATATTTCCAAATATTTAAATACAATTCTTGAGTTCTAGATTTCTTTTTGTCTCCTAATCAGTACTTTAATCAACAAATTTAAGAATCTCTATCAAATTAAAATAGAAATTTAATAATGAAAATACAAAGTAATCTATTACATTTGACAGATTCAGTACCAAAACTACTTATTTCCTTAACAATTTAATCATTTTCTTTTTGCAATTCTAACAACCTACTTGGATTATCTAATTTCTTTTGAGAAGATGTAATACTTGATTATAACTTTTTCATTTTATCATTATATATACTAAAAGGTTTTCTAATTTCATTTTGTATAACTTTCATAATGTCGTGTTTCATTGACTTGCAATTCAAATAAATCTCATTTATTTTAGGATTAAGCTACTGTGTTATTTGCTATGCTACTTCGCTATTTATATCTGACATTCTTAATAAAAATCCTAGCTAGTTATCAATTAATGCTCGAATAGTCCTTTACAATATAATTATTATTAACACAAACCTAAATAACTATTAAATGATACGGATTTTCTATTTCTTTGCATTCTGCTAATGATTTTTTCATGCCAAAATGTTTGCCAGCTTTTTAAATAAATATTAATAAAAATTAAAATATTTTTTGGCAAAATAATCTACTTGTTTTTGTTAACTTTAATAATTGATCTGCATAATTTTGTTAAATGCTGGCTAATTCTTTATAAAATGCTAAGAAGGCTTTACAGGTAGTCTTCATTACTGAAAATTTATCGCTAATTAATTTATTAGCATCCTAATTAAAATATTTTTATTTTAAAGAGTTTCTTTCTTGAAATGCTTTCTTACTTCAACTTTAGTGACAATTTCTTTTTGCATCTAAGTATGTATGTATTTTTACTAGCTAAATGCTATCAGAAGTATCTATTTATTTAAATTATTAAATCATTTGTAAAAATATCTTTTTTACCAATCAAGTTTTATGACAAATTTTTGAAAATTTAATTGAAAATTAGTAATGGCCAAATTTTAAATTATAATAGATAAATTCTATAAAGGAATAATACTCTCTTTCACAATTCAAAAATATTTAATTAACTAAATTTATTGCATAGCATACATTTTTGAATTTTTTTCTTAATTAGTTTTTATATGACAAATATTTTGTGTAAACTCTAATATTATTTAACTACTCAATTTACTAAAGTAGAAATAATATAAATAGAGTAGGGTATTAGATAAAAAATTAGAATTGTAATTTATTTTTTTTAATAATTCTAATATTAAAATTTAATAATTTAGCAATATTTCAGTGCCTCAATCAATTAAAAATTTATCATATTGGAATACACAAAATAATTCTTCATTTAGTTAATCGCATTAATCAATAATGGCTTATAATTCTAAAAGTTGTTTTGATATTACTGTTAATCATTAAATTTTTTAGTAGTTTTAGATACTACAAAAGTATGTTGATGCTATGGCAATCTAATTTATTTGTTATATTGTCAATTTTTTGTTAAAAATAAAAAGAATACTAAATAGAATATATAATAGACAGAAATAAAGAATGAATAAGTGATTAATATTAAATAAAATCTAATCATTAATTAGTGAATAAATTAATATTAATAAAATATAAAATAAAAATTATTATATTTCCAAACTTTTGTTTATTGTTTATCAAAAGTAGATGTGGATTTATTAGAATTACAATTCTAATCAACTGTATTTTTGTCATTTTTATTTTGAAAACACAGATTATGGATTTGATTTAAACATTTGAAAATCTAATTTTAAAATATTGTGAAAATTATAATTTTTTTATTGATAAATGTATTATTAATTATTTTAAAATTGTTTTAGAAATTTTACAGAATATGAATTAAACATATGCAAGATGGTTGAATTAATATTTTTCAAATATTTTCTTTAATTAATAATTACGTGAAAAAGTTTTTTGATAAATCTATTTGCTTTCTATCAAATATGCTAACATTTGAATATTCTAATTGAAATTTTTGTTAAAATTGGTTAAGAGTAATTGAGAGATTAGTGATAAGATATTATAAAAGTTCATCTAGAAAAAATTTATTTCCTTACCTTTTTTTTTATTTAATTAAAAAGTTAAATCTTCACTCCAAGATTACAAACTTCAGAGAAAATTATTCGTGTGATCAATTAATAAAAGAAATAAATATTTGTTTCAGAAATAATTGGTAATTTTTTTAAATATTAGACTATCTATTAACACTTGAAGGAGATCATCGCATAATTAGGTATTTATTTAAATTGAATGTTTTTTTAAAAAGGAGAAGGAAAAAGTTGATTTATAAAATGAATAAATCTCTTCTAAACTTGCTAATTTTAAATAAACTTTAAAATGAAATAATAAATAAAATAATGTTTCATTAGATGTGATAAAAAAAATTTAGAACTAGTAAGTAATATGCAAATTGTGTATTTGGTATTTCTAATTAATTTAATTATGCACAAATAGCCCAAAAAATGGTACAAAAAGTGTTGCTGTTACATCTAATGAGTACATTGATAATTGCCTAAAATGACGATTTGTTAATTAAGAATTCAAGCAAATTTGTTATCTGATAATTGGAATGAATGAATATAATCAATTGTTATATGAAGAGATTTAACAATGATTAAATAAGTAAACATAATATCTTAAAATCTTTATTGAGAAATTTGTATATTGCGTAATAGTGTAGTGTAATACATAATAATAATATTTGTATGAATATAAATAATATTATAATCTAAATTAAGTCATGGACGTGAACGAATTCTTTATCAGAACTATGAATTCAATAGAGTTAGATCGAATTGAATACATAGTATCAAATTTCTGTTTTACACTCCTTAATCAGATAATATACTCTGAAGGAAAAGCTTATTTTTTACCTTTACAAGAATAATATTATTACAACTCATAAGCATCTTAATTAAATTTGGTATTAAGTCCACTTATAAAAACTAATTAATTAAATAAATACAAGTAAAACAAAGTAAAAAAAAAATATGAATACTAAAATTTTATTAGTCGCAGCTGCACTTGCCTTAGTCACATTCACCACTGTTTACTACAACACACAAAAATCTAATAATGAACTAGTCGATCCTTATAATAAGTAAGGTAGAAAAATTAGATTGGGTGGTATCCCTTGGGATTTCTCAAATTGCGGTACAGAAAATGACCCTTTGATCATTACTTCTCTCGTTTTCTCTGCCCAACCCGAACGTGCTGCTCCTCCTAATGATGCCAATTTAGTAATTAATTAAATAAATCCAGCTTTCTAAATTTTATTTTGACATGCAACCTTCTGTTTTAAAATGTTTATTGATTTTCATTTATTCTTATCAAATTAGACTGGTACTTTCATGGTCCACACTGACTTAAAAGCTTTGAATGTTATTGTTAAACTCTCTGGAGTTCAAGTCTTCAACAATAACTTACCTGCTACAGGCACCTATGATTCTGGTGATATGTTCACTTTCCTTTACAGTTTCCAAATTCCTGGTATTGCTCCCGGTGTAATTAGAAATATTGTTAAAAAAACATGTTTTTTTCTAACTTTTTATCATTTTTAAATAGGGTGCTTATACTCTCGACTTGAAGTTTTTCAATAAACAAAACTAACAAATTTCTTGTACTCATCTTTCTATGGATTTGTGAGAAATCTAATTTAAAAAAGCGAGAGCACAAATAAATAAATATAACCATTAATTCTCATATAATAATAAAGAAAGTTCTAACATATTTTATATTCTCAAATTTCATGTAACAAACAACACTGATTCATTCAATCAATCAAATAATCTATTCATCATGATATTTTATTTATACTACTTCGCTGTTTATATGGTTGCCAATTAAAATTTAAATATAGTTTTATCTTTCAAAATCTATTAAAGTAAAGCAAGCTAATGATTGTTTAAATGCATCAAAAGAAAAAAAAAAGTACTTTTTTTCATTTAATTTTTGATTGGTTATCATTTAAAATTACTATTGAATTATCTTAATTTTCATATCTCATCTATTAAAACAAACAAATCATAGTAGAATGTACAAACTAAATTTAATTTTGAAGGTTTTTAGAGTAACTAAGATTACATTTTACTTATTTCTTTTGTTTGTTTGTTTAATTATTAACCTTTGTAAATTATTGATTGCTACTTTCTTTAGATTTTAATTGATGAATTAGCTATTTGTATTTTCTCTCTTTTTGCTTTCTGTTTCGATAAATTTAAAAGAATACAATTCTATCGATTTAAATTTAGTTATGCCACCCAATTTTTACTTTCTGTTACTGAATTTTAACTTAAAATTATTTTCTCATTTTACTAGGATAGAAATTTTATTTGACTTCGCATTTTTAAATAAAATTTAGAATATTTTTACAATTCTTAATTTTATTTATTTTTTATTTCACAATCCCTGCAAAAACTTTACATTTAATCGAATCACATTATTGCATATTTTTACCTATTAATTTTTGATACTTTATTTGCATCATTTACCATTTATTTAATTAAATAAACAAATTTTTAATTAATTCATCTTCTTCTACCTTTGAATCTAATTTGAAATTTAATTTTAATTCAATTAGATTTTTTTCAATTCAAACATAATAATGTAAAATTTTTGTAAAGCTAATAGATAAAATATAAATTATTTATTATTAAAAATATTTTTTTTTAGATTTAATGATTCGAAAATATTTTTTTAAATGTGAGTTTAAAGCATTTTTCTGACTATATTTCAAAAGAATGGCTACATTTATATTGAATTAGGAAAATTTATCATTTTAACAAATATATATATTCTAGTTACAAACTATAAGGATATTATTCGTTTATTTTTTAAATAAAAGTAGTTTCTGATTGTTTATTTTATAGATTACTTTAAATTTTGTTCATGCGAGACAATTTAGAGTCTAACTATTAATTTTAAATGGTGTCTTTTTTTGGCTTTTCTTCTGTCTAGATAGGATTATCCCTGTTGAAAAAAGATTAATCAAGCAAAAAAAAACCAACAATAAACTTACAAAACAACAAACAAAAAATCTTAGACTCTTTGATGCTTTAGAAATTTTTTGCAGAAATAGTTAATACTTTAAAGTGATTCGATTTTATTAGATCTAACAAGATGTTTAAAAAAGACTTAAATATAATTTAAAATAAAAAATACTCTAAACTCAAGTGAAATGTTATTAGATTTTTTGAAAACCTTTTCATCATATTTGAGAAACACACCAGACCAAAGTCATCTATTTAATTGCAGCTTAATTAAAAAGATTAAATTTGATAAATGTTGGTTATGAATACAAATTATACATAAAATTAAGTTTTAGCTCTTCTAATTATTTGAGAAACTCTAATGATTCAGCTAATTTGTGAAATCCATCTGGTTATATAAAGTTATAGCCAAAATTTAAATTAAGCGATTATATCTAAGGCAGGTAATCAAAAGAGTAACTCAATTGAGTAAGTCCCTCTGAAATAATATTATTGTTTCTAAAAATTTTATTAATAATTAATTTTAGGATTAAAAACAAAATAATTACTCAAATGATAAATGAATCCGAGTTAATTATTTAAATGTTATTAAAGAATCACATAAATTTTAAAAAGAGGACAACTTCTTTCTCCATTAAGTTTCTATTTTAATAAATGATAATTCATGAATTTTTTTAGATTAATTATTTTACATCTAATTAAAGAGATATTGGATGATTGGTTTACATTAAAAGTTACATCCTAATGCATTTAATTTTCATAATTTTTTATTTTTAAATTATATTGGCTTGAGCATTACTTAGTAAGAAATTATTTCTAAGCAAAAACGTTTGGTTGTGATAAATTTTCATTCTATTTATCTAAATGTATGCAATTTTATTTTTGAAATAAAAATGAATTTCTTTTCTGATTCTTAACAAACTGCAAAGATTCATTTTTCTACTTTTTAACAAAAAAAATTAATTTTTACAATTCAAACAAAATTTAATTACAGCTTTTTAGCTATTTTATTGAATATCAAAATAATTGGAAGAAGTTTGTTTAACTTTTAGCAATGAACATTTTCTGTTAATTGAATTCTATTCTAATTAATTTTGACATTCATTTTAGCTTGAATTATTTTCTAAATAATTATTTATGAAATATAAAGTATTTTATTTGCTTTTGTTTTCAGCTTTCTCAACAGTTTTAATCATACTCAGATTTATATTTTCAAATAAATTATCAACACATCTAAAATTTTTTAGCTTCTTACTCCTACATTACTGCTTTATATTTAGGATTTCTTTTCTTTTATATTCACTTAATTTTCTCTTCTATACAATTTATTGCAAGCTCTTTTTGTTTTTAATTCTATAAAGATAATAAATTTCAATAAATAAATAAACTGAAAATATGATAACATAAATAAAAAGATAATCTTACTTATTACAAACTAAAGTTAATTTATTCAAGAAGTTTAAATTTTAGAAACTCATATATAAATATATTAGCCCTTCCTTGCTAATTTTATTCTCACTATTTTTAAAAATTACTAAATATTTCTTTAGTTCATATTGTTTTTTTAATATTAATAAATACCTAATACTGATTTTTATCTCTCGTAAATTAAATTGTTAAACTATTCCTAAGCTTATCAGCTATAATCCTTGGCTTCTTAATTCTACATTACTTGATTTATATTTTTAGTTTCTTAAATATTTTAATAAAAATATAATACTCAAGATTCAGCTTTAATGTGGACAAAGTTTGATTTTAGAGAAACTAACCTAAGAATCTAGAAGTTTACAATTCAGATTTTTAGTCAATCGAAATGCATCTTTTTAATTCCTTGAAAACTTACTTATCTAGCTAATTATTTCTTTTTTATTAACGAGACAATATTTCAATAACAAGTTTAATTGAAATTTGCACAAAAGAAAAAAAAGATAATTTCTAAAATAAAATTGGCTAATTAAAAAATCATACTTTAACTTTAAATTTAGGTGTTTTAAACTCTTGAATTCCTATAAACCTATGAAAAATGGTATTGCTTCCTTATAAGAAATGTGACAATCTCTTTTATATTTTAATTGTTATAAATTTTATCTCTCTTAAAAATATTAATTACTCAAACTCAAGGCTTAGAGACACTAACAAAAACAATTTAGAAATATTTTATGAGAATATTTTTAGAAAATCCTTGTTTTTCAAGTTATTATTGCTTTTTTTACAATTAAAATTTAAGGTTTAGTTGATTATTTTTAATTGTTTTACTTGAACTAAAAAGTAAACTTAGACAAGGACAAACAATTTTTCAGTTAATAACAGAAGAATTTTAACGATCTGTTGTTCTAATTGTTTTAACTTTTTTCATTTTATTTATGAAAAATGAATGTATTTTGATAAAATGTTTACCTTAAATTTAATTTAATTTTATTTCTGTTTTTGTTATTCAAAATTATTTCTGAAATTGAAACAAAATTTTTACTGGAAATCCCTAAATTTCTTTTAATTAAAAAATATCAGTTTTCTTTGCATAAAATTTTAAGGCTTTACTCAAAATTAATTGATAAGTCATTTACTTGATTGAATTTTTCCATTTTTTTAATAAAAATTCCTAATAAGCTTGAATTGATATTCATATGATTAATAGATAATTTAAAATAATTATTGACTCTGTTTACATCTATCACATCTTTATTTACAAAGGCTATACAATCTGTTCTAATAAATAATAATAAATAGATTTTTAAATCTTAGTTATTTCTAAAAAGAATTACTGATTGTTGAGAAACAAAAAAAAATTATAAGATTTAAACTTGCTTAAAGTATTCATTAAAGAATAATATGTGCTATTGCATTGAAGATGCAAACACAGCTTTCCGTTTTTTATAGGTCTGGTTTTTAAAATAGATGTCAAGCATACAATTTCAGTTTCTGATAAATACCTCTTTCTTAATTTTATATCCAAAAAATTGTAAGGTATTTATGATTAAAAGTAGTTGATTTCATTTAAATGTTTGAGAGTTTTAGTCAAATGCTAGTTAAAAAAAATATCAGGGTTCAAATCATCAAGAATTCTGTCCTCTTAATTTAAATCAAGACACTAAAAATAATTCTTAAATGCTATCAATATTGACTCAAGAGATGGTTGCGTTTTTGAAAATCTAAATAAATCAATTTAGTTATCAGACAATTCCAAATTTCTATTAAATAGTTAATTTATTCAATTTAAACTAAAATCAACGTAGTTTCTCTAAATTTAATTTATGATGCTATTTCAAAAATAAGGGGGAAAAAAATGAATTAATTTTTGTTTCTCAACAACTTTTACTTTTATTATTTTGATCGCAATTAACAAAAAAATTAGAGTAAGTAGCAACATATTTTTAAAATATAAACTTTAAAAATAAAAGTTTGAATTGAGAAACTACAATGATTGAATAAAATAAATTACTAAATAATGATAGTACACTCTTTTAAATTCTAAAAACTATTCAAAACTGTAGATGGAATTTATATCACAGAGGAATTTTCTTATTTAACTATGTACTAACTTTTTAATAAATGTAAATAAAAAATAAATAAATTTAAATAAAGAACTACCTAAAAATTAGCTATAGATTAGTTAAGTTATCTAATTTGTTGCTTAAATTAAATAGTTTTTCATCAAAATCATCAAAATTTTATATTTGTTATGATTCATTAAATTAAATTTGCATGTCTCTAACTCTATCGTATTATTTATTATTTTTTAATTAATTAAATTTATAAAATATGTCTGTAGTTAGCAAGCAAACTGATGGTGGTAAATCTACTTAATCTAACTAATTCTAGATTACTAATCCTTTTTGATTTATTTCAATCAATTTTTAAATTATTTAGTTAACCTTTAATATTAGCTATCTATCAAAGCTATCATAAATCCATTAAATTAAAATGAAAAGATTCAACCAGAATGTTAAAAAGTGGAGAGCCTAGTTTTCAACTATGATTAGAATGGCTATAAATGGAATAGTCCTGAAAATTGTATTTATTTTTAATTATATTTATAAGCTTTAATAGTAGACTTTATTAGTGAATATTTATTTAAAAGTAAACTCCTAGCTTTATTAATCAATAATTTCTTCAATTAATTTAATATTATTTTGATGTATATTTTTATTACCTGTTTAAAATCTATTTAAATGCTCAAAATCTTATTTATTAACAATATTTCCTATTTATTTGCTCCTTAAAATCGAATTCGTTTGTTATCTTTATAGTTAAATTCTAACATCTTCATTATTCAACAATTTATTATTTTTCATTTATTTATCAGGGTTATTTTATATTCTATTATCTTCTTAAGTAGGTAAAAACTAATTATCAGTATCACATATCTCTAATTATACAAAATCTGTATCTATGTTCTACTAATCGTTATTGGTATGAAATAATTCTTACTTCAGTGATAATTTATTGACATCCAGCAATTATTTCTCTAAGTCACTTTTTAAATTTAAAATAGCAGTAATTTATATGGTTTATTGTTCAATTAATATACAAAAAATAATTTTTTTTACCTATTTATTGTGATTCTGTGTTTGCTGTAAATTATGAACTAAGAAATAAGTTCTATCAATCTTAGTTCAGCTAAAAAAGAATATATCATAGACCATAAAAAATTCTGTAAAACACATTTAACAAGCAGCAATGCTTACTTGATTGTGATATTTCTGAAATTTTAAAATGAAGAGAACTCTTTTTTAAGCTTGGCAACTTTATTAAGGCAGAAAATGATAGAAATATAAAATATATTGATACTAGGTATCCACATATAAATAAAGACCAATCCTCCCTTAGAGAATTCCGTATTTGCGAGATAAGCTATGTAGTAGATCAAAGATAAATTATTAATGACACTTAAAACAATTATCCATATATTCTTCAATCCATTATTTGATAGAATTTACTCAAAGTAATAAAATAAAGATTTCAACATACTTTAACTTGTTAAGTCTACTTATTTAATCTAAATTTTAAATCTATTAGCAAATATTCTTTACTTTTTAAATAGTAAACTGGCTATATTTAAACTTTTTTAAAGCATTAACATACCCATAAAAGCAAATCAATGTAATTTTAAAGCAATTTATATTATTAAATCCTTTCATTTAACATTCCAATAAAGATAAGCCATAAATAATACTTTGTAATTTTTATAAAAAAAAGCGCTCGATGTAGGGATCGAACCTACGACCTTGCGGTTAACAGCCGCATGCTCTAACCAGCTGAGCTAATCGAGCTTCAAAGTTTATACAGATAATAATTACTAATCCATTTACCTTTTCTGAATAAATAAAAAATTATAAAAAAATATCATTTTTATAGTGTATTTATGAACATTTTTTTTATTATTTAATAAATTAAAAAATAAGCTTACAAAAATAATTTATTAGTAAAACATTTTTTTTTTTTTGTAAATTACTAGCTTTACTTCCTAATAATGTGTTTGATTAGATTATATTATTATTTAGCTCCATATTTTTATATTGAATAAGCAATGTAGAATTTTTTTTTAAGCATAAATTTTTCACTCATTTTCAAACAATAATTTAAGGAATAGGCTACGATAAGATTAGTTTTATGTATATTGTTTTAGAAAATGAATTTTAATTAATAAAAATTTGAAAATTATCCTTAAAAAAATATTTTTTTCAAAAAAAAAAATTGTAAATGGAAGTTATTTATTTATTCAAATCAAATAAATTAGTAAACAAAAATAATATAAATATCTCAAAATATAAATGATCATTTTGAGTATTGATGATCCATCATTGTTTGAAAATATTATCTAGAAGATCAAATTATATCAAAAAAATTGTTAAGTCTTTTTTTATTTTTGAGAACAAATAAGCTTTCAAGTGAAGTTAAGAAAATCTCATAAATAATAAAAGTGAATGAAATATTTTTGATTTACATCTAGAGAAGTATTGAGTCATATTAAACTTAAAAATTAAATAGAAAAATTTTTAAGCCGCTTTTTTTAATGAACAGAATTTGAAAGAATGAATTATCCTTTAAATATTTTCATTTAGAGGGTTGAAAAATTAATTTTTATGGAAAAATAATATAATCAAAATTCAAAATAAACAAGAAATATTGGAAATTAAGAAAAAGTAAAATGAAAAATATTATTTCCACCTTATCAGAAATTAAATAAGAAGGTGATTATGTTTATTTAGTTAAAGATGGCAATAAATATCACCTTTATTCAGCAAAGATATAAGACAGTTAAATAAATAGCAGCTTGTAATCTGAAAGTATTTTGATTAAATAGGCTAAGTTGAAGATAGAAATAACATCGATTTACTAAGAATTTATAAAATACATCATGAAGTACACAGATAATTTATCTCACATTCTTCTAATATAACAAAAAATTGAAAAAAAGCTTTTTGATGTAAAAAATCAATAAATTTTAGAGGAAGAAACAGAAGAATAAATACTTCCAGCATGCAAAAATTAAACATAAGATATCTAAAAGTAAATTGAGGAAGAGTCATTAATTAAATAGGGTAATACAAATAAAGGGTCTAAAATACTTCAAAGCATAGTTGAAAGCTATCAAAATTTTATTCTAAAAATTCTTCTTGAAAATAGTTAAGATTTTTAAATTTAATTTAAAAATCCTTTAAGCATCTATATAAAGGATATTAGAAATCTTTAATATGATAATCTTTCCCTAAATTTATCAACAAATTATTATATAGCCTCAGTATCTGGTGAAAGAGCAGATTACAGACGTTCTTAACTTATTTAAATTTAATTTTTACTACAAGAGTAGAACATCAAATTGTATTCAGAGCATTTATAAATTTAGTAAAAGATAAATTTTATGAGGGACTCAGAATATATTCATGATGCCTACTATGAAAACACAGAGGATGTTGAAGAGTAGTTCTCTTTACCCAACATATGTTCTAACTATATTTATCTGCATTTAAATGAAGGCTGTAACTATGTGGGAAAAGCAACCATTAAAATGCTTCTCAAAAACTAAGTTTTCAATGAAAATTACAGAGGAAAATTTGTTGTTATCAATTAATGTAAAAATTACAAAGCTAAAGCCTGTTTAGAATAAAAATTAGGTAATGATTTATCAAAATAGATTTTAAAAATTCCAAGTATATTGAAAAAAGCAAACTGTTATGTATATGCTCCTAAAATTAAAGAAATTTCTAAATTAAACGAGCTATTGCTTGAAGACTAAATATTAATATCAATTGTTGCTTTTAATAAAAACGATATTTAATCTTAAATTCTTAACAATCTTACAATGATTCTAGCAGATCTATTTTATTGAGATAAAATAAAATTGCATTAGTTTTTATTGGATAAAAAATCTTAATATTTTTAATCTTAAGGATGTTCGTTACTTGGTTATTTTATTTTATTTTGTTTTTTACTTCTAAATTAAAAAACAATAAAAAAAATTGTTCATTTTTGCAATTAAAAAATCTTTTTGAATAAGATTTTAAAAGGTGTAAAAATAAAATTTTTCTAGTGACCAATCATTTTTAAGTAATAGAATAAAACATGTGGAAACTATGGCAGCTTTTTTGTTAAATAAGACAGCTTTTAGTAGTTTTAGGTTAACATTTTAAAAAAAATATTTTTTTCAAAGAAATAATAGTCTTTTAATTACATTTTTTTAGTTGATTCGAATAATTATGTTGTAACAAAATTAGATGTTTAAATAATTGAATTTTTAATATAAATAGATTTTGTAGGCATAAATATTTTTATTTTATAATTAATTTTTAAATTTAATTTCTCTCCTTCTGGTAGCTTTTTTGTTGAACAATATCACTTTTCAACTTTTTATGGTTAGCTTTATTAAAATAAACAAAAAAAATTTTTTTTAAATAATAATCTTTTCTAAATTACTTGTTTTGTGGAGGATTTTAATTCTTTTAACAAACAGATTATAGTGTGGTTGCTTGAAACTGGAGATACGGGTTATATTAGCTAACATTTATATTTAAACATCCTCTTTCTGACATTTCTTAGTCTTATTAGTTTAGTCTTTCTTCCATTTTTATTTCATTATGAGATTTATTGGTGCTTTAATCATCTCCAAAAATAATTGACTATTTAGCCAAATCTTAAATATTCAGAAATTAAGAGTGTTAAGAGATTTTAGAGTCTTAGCGGCTTCGTGAAAGTTTATCCTATTATGGGAACGAATTATTTAGGGTTTCATTTAATAATTATTTGATTTTTAAGTATTAGCTTATATTCGGGCTATGATTGGAAGAATTCATCTTTTAAAAGACATTACTCTCAAAGATAGTATCATCTTATTACCTTTGATAGTGTATATCGCTTCTATTTAGATCTAAAATCTAATCTTGTTGTTTTTAATTAGAATAATTTGCCAGCATTTATGGGTCTATAATTTAAATAAGCTTCTTATCTATCTTGGTAAGTTGTTGACTATTAAGTATGTTTTAAATCCCATAAATGGCATCCTAAATTTTTTTTTCCTCACTCTTTTTATTTTATATATTATAGTAAACTATATTGTCTTTACCCACAACCATCTTGCTTGCAAACATGCTATCAGCTCGACCTCTATTTTAATTTTATATTTAGTCCTCCTCTTTTTTATGATTGAACAAATAATCATCAGAAATGATAGGTTTTGGAATGCAATCAAATATTTTTAATTAATCTCTATTGAAAATTACTGTCTTTAGTTTATCAATTTCATTTAATTTATTAATTAAGTAAACAATATCGAGTTATTGTTCTATTATTTAAATGCCTTTCTACACTAACTGTGCTCTGTAGTCTTTTTTTTGCAAATAATTAGCAAAAATTTATTTAAAATAATCAATAAAATTATATTTAATTTTATTTTTGACAAGGTTGAAAAATTTCTAAGGTTAGATTATATTTAATTTAAAAGAATGTTTTTCTTCTACTTATTAAATACAGGATTAATTTTATTAATCAAAAGAAGCTACTTTTTCAAATTTACTTTTCTTTTTTTCGTTTTTGTTTGATTTTTGTTTCTCTTCTTAAATTTAAAATTAAGCTGACTAATTTTTGTTCATTTCAATACTCTCTGGTTCTTTACCTTATTTGACTGATTTAATAGAAGTATCTCTTCTATATCTACTTGCTTTATTTTTATTTGTTTGACAGATAGAAGATGATCCAATTTTTTCCTTTTTACTTTTTTGAATATTTTCATCATCATAAATTAATATCTCATCTCCGATAGCTTTATATAAATAAAGTGATGTAAAGCGGTAGGTAATAAACGATCCTATTGTTGTAAGTAACTTCATTAGACCTCCAATCTAAGCAACAATATCCTAAAATTTCTAGTATCTTCTTTGCATAAGATTCTCTTTTTATTTCTAAAGTCTGAGCAAAACTCGCACTAGTACATTGTAATTGCTAAAAAAAGTTGTTTCTTACTATTATGTAAATACAAATTTATGCTTTTGTTCTACTTAGCTAAACATAAAACCTATATCATCTTATATATATTAATTTGTGAAGTAAAGTTGAACTTCTTTAGGAAAACTAGAAGACGTTTAAGTATAAAGATTCATACCCTTCGAAGAGAAAGGATCTTCATAATTTAAAGGATCAACAATAGTATTAGATAAGTATATTTATATTTTACTTAACTCCAATTACTTATTGATCACTTCCATAGGCTTACATATAATATTTGGATCTGTTCCATTAGAGCACTTCTCAACATAGATAAAGACTTAAGCAAATTTTTATGCATCAAAATCTCCTTCCATATGTAAATCCTATCCTTAATCTAGACAATATAAATTAGTTAAATTTAACTCACTAAAATATCTATTGACTTCTGGTATACCTATATCACTTTAATCACACTTTTTCATTGTTTTATTATATGAAATTAATTATCTAAGTTAAACATTTGATTCAGTACTATTTTTTATCTATAAAACCTGCTGTACAGCATACATTCTAAAAATAGTAGGATCAGACCAAATCTATGAGGCTCCATTAGAAATACCAAACATTGCTACAATATTTGTATTGTTAATGTCTATCCTAGCAGCTGAAGTAACAGACCTTTCTTGAGTTATAATTGAAGGATGAAGTCTTTAAAAAAGAATACATCCAAAAAAGTAGCAACCAGACAAAAAACAAGACCCTATAATTAATGTGACTAGACCTCCATAAACTGTCTTGTAAATTGGCTAATTTGAAAAATTCATTTGGACTCTCTATCCATAAATATCAGCAAATTTAATAAACTTCACTATTGAATTCATTTCTTCTTATTTTATTGCTTAACTTATTTGCTAGTTTTTTATTAATGAAAATTTTTATTTTAACTTTCTATATAAATCTTCTTTCTTGAAAAAACAAGTAACTCAAATAATTCAAAACTATTAGCTATTATAATATTAAAAAAAAAAGTTGCTTTGTTGAGCTGGTTATTTTGTTGCCAAAAACTTAATATTCTATTCATGCTTATTAATTAAAATTGAGTACATAGGAATTCATCAACAAAATTTGGATTATTAAATAATAAATAAGCTATTAATAACAGGTATAAAGGAAGTTTTTATTAATTGTTATTAAAATTCCTTCCTTACAATAGGTACCCTGCATGCAATTTTCTAAAGTCAACTCAGATGAAAAATAAATAATATTTTTAAAATACATACTAAATAAATTTCACCAAAAAAACATGCTCAAATCAGTCTATTTATTTTTTTAAAAACTTAATTTGAAAAAAAATGTATGACTAAATAAATATTTTATGACTATTTATTAAATGTAAAAAATATTGAAAGCTTAAGGAAATTTAAAAAAACTATATGCCTATTTATTACTAACTAATGGCTAGTAGTTTTTTGAATAGTTTATTAAATTCAATCAAGATTGATTAGATTAAAGACAAATATTTATTTCTCCTCATTTCTTCAAATTATTTATTTTTGCTAGAGAAATATTTTGTTTCTAATTTTTGAAGAATGTTAGTAAGAGGAATAATAAGCTTATAAAAGTAAATTTCTAAACTACATGCAGTTTGAAGATTTTGTTTGTAAAAGTTATCAACAGATAATATGTAAACTCCATATTAATTTAATTTTGGATAAAATTAAGTATTTTCTCGAAGAATATTCATCAAATTCTATATTTCCTTTTTGCAACTAACTGCTGTTAAGTTAGTAAATTCCTTCTTCTAAATTAAAAATGTTTCCTACTAACATAAAAATATAATTAAATTGTAATATTTTAATAATTAACATAACATAAGAAGAAATTAGGAAATATCTTTAATAAAGTATTTAAACTAGAGATTATAAAAAATATTTTTAAAAATACTAATGAAGTTTAAAATAATGAATAAAAGAAGAGATGTGTTGATTTTATTTAAAGAGTAATAGATGTTAAATTAAAATTTATTTTGAAATTAAAAATTAGATCAAAAATTTAAAATTAATTGAAGACACACAAAATACTTTCATCTCAAAAAAAAATTAATTTTAATGAAAATAGTTTAAAATACTCCTTTATTTAAAAAAATATTTTTTCAAATATTTATTAAACTATGCATCATTGTCAATCAAACTTTAAGATTGCATTATTTGATAGATTTCATTTGTAAAATAGTATTTTAATTTATCTCTTTGAAATGTAAGATTACATTATCTTTTTCATTGATTTTACCAAAAAATCTAATTTAAAAAAAATTTGAAAAGAACACATATCTAATATGTTAAATTTAAAAAATTAATTCAATAAAAATATTTACACTTTCTTTCTAAGCTTTCTAAGCGATAATAAAATTTAATTCTTTAAAATAAATATCAATTCTATGTTTAATTTTATTTTCTGATCCAAATACCATTTCAATTAAATACTCTTGTAAAAATCTCAAAAAAACCTGATCCTTTAACTTGCTCTATCTAAATCAATGAATTTTAGATAATAAAAGTTTTTATCATTTGCAAATTCTACATTGGATAATTGAAAATATTTTATTTAGAGAATTAAATAAAATGAAAGCATAGATAGATAGTATTTAATTCTGACTAAATAACTCTATGAATACAATTTTTTGAATGAGCATGTGTTAATGAAGAGAATAATAGTAGAGCAATTTTATTTTGATTAGAGACTTTGCTGTAATTTTTGAAAAGGAGGATAAATCCACTAATTCTGATATAAAAAAATTAAATAGAGCCAGTTGTGATAATGCTATTTTTTTTATCACTTAAGCATGTGTAAAAGACAATAATTATATGATTCATGTAAATAATAGTTAGGTTTGGAATTATTCTTGATATTAATTATTAATTTAATAAAAAAAAAAATCAAAGAACGAATTTAAAAAATAAAAAGAATTATGAATAAATTAATTGTTATTGTTGCTATTATTAGTGTCTGTGCTGCTGCAAATATTAAATGCACAGAGCATTAAAAGTAGGTTTAATTCTGTACCATGGAATATATGCCAGTTTGTGGAGTGAAGATTAGCTCTGATAATAAATATCACCAACAAATTGCAACATATGGTAATAAATGTGGTGCTTGCATAGAAGAAGGCGTTGAGTTCTATGTAGAAGGTGAATGTGAATCATATCACAAGAATTCTATTTTCTGTCATCCTGAAGACCATTTGAATGTTGGTTGCACCAGAGAATTTTTCCCTGTTTGTGGATTATTTGATTCTTCTGTTGTTTGCAAAGCTGCTCCTTGTGGTTAAAATTACTCTAACAAGTGCACTGCTTGCATTAATAAATAAGTTTCTCACTTTGTAGAAGGTAGCTGTGAAGATCTTAGAGCTTGAAAAAAGTTATATAAATTAAAAGTTAAATGAAAATGTAATAGATTAATTTTATATTCCAAAGAAATACATTAATAAAATGATTGTTTCTTTATAAAATCTCTTTAAATTTATTTACTTTTTCTCAGAATTTTATATAAAAAATTCATCCTTTGTAAATTTAAATAATTTGTGTTTTTAAAAAAATATATTAAGAAAGTTTATTACATACATCATTTATAAATCAACCAACATACAAGATTTCTGAAAAGTTCTGCTAAAAAGAAAGAAATTATAAATATTCACTCTTCATATGACTTTCATATGATTTCAAATATTTTTAACACACCTCATAAAAAATTTGCCTTTAACAAAGTAAATTTCTCAAATGAGTGTCTAAGAAGTCAGGTTTATTTAAAGTAAAATCTAAATACAGTTTGGTATAATTAACAGAAGATTGTTCCAAATAAAACTTTCAAATAGAAATATAATTTACAAGATTTATTAAATAAAGTTAAATTATTCATTATTATAAAATTATGTCTTACTTGCAAATGTTTCAAAGTTGTTACGATGTATAATTAGCATTTTAAAACTATGAATTCATATTTTAGAAGAAAATATTTTAAATCTTCCTTACTTAATAGAATGGTTGTGAAATGATCATCTCATAAAATTTGAATGAAATATCATACAATTTACAAAAAATTATGCCATTAAAACAAAAATTAATAATTATTGAATAGATTAACAGGATATGTCTAACTTAATTCATGATTAACAAACACTGTAGATTCAAAAATAATCATTATTATTCTATTTTTGAGAGAATAAAATCTATCTTTACAAATTTTTTATCTCTCATTAAAACTTTTAGTGTGGATACTTTTGAATGTTAATTTTAGGTTATACTTATCTTTATCTATTTATTCTTACTATGTAAGCTAATTTAAATTTCCCTTAATTAGTATTTATGAGCTTTAATTATTCACAGACCAAGGTATTAATTAATTTAGTAGCCTCTTATCATCTGGCAGAATTTATTGCTACTTTTTTACTTAAATAAAAATAATTTAAATGTCTTATTATTATTTATATTTAATCACTCAAAGCAAGCCTACATTATAATTTGCTAATTAAATTAAAAAATAAAATTTAATTATATTTATTATTAAAATACTCTCTTTACTCTATAAAAATTAAACAAAATTTGATACCCTATTTCAAAAAAAGATTAAACTTTGAATTTCCCGAAATAGTCAAAATAGTTTGTTTCTTTGCCTTTTAGAAATTTATTTAATTTTTTCAAATAAATTTAAGTCATTTATTTGAATTTCAAAATAAAATAAATTCTTAATAAATTTTTTTGATAATTAAATAATTAAGTTAGTTAACAAAAATTTTTTTAAAGTTATATTAAATTTAAATATTTATTGTAAAATTGCAATTTTACATTCTTAATTATAAAAATATTCTAATAGTGACTAGACAAATTTTAGAATTTGGAATGGTTAAAGCTATTTATTAAATATTTAAACATTTGAAAAATAAATATTTTTAAATTTCTGCTATTAATAATGAAAATAATTTTAATAATTTTGTTTTTCATTTCAAATACATCTTTATTTTTTTAGGATGAAATGATGGTAATAATAGCAAAATATTTATTTATTTTAATTTTCTTATTAAAAAGACAAAATTAAAAATGAATAAATATTTTTAGCATGTATGAAATATATTTTTGCTATAAGATTTTTATTTAATTATTTAATAATTAAATCATTTTAATTTACTTTTAAGTTAAACGGTTAAATAAAATCTGAGAGAAATATTTATTTAAAAATTATTTCATAAAATCAAATTTTGCTAATTTTGATAGCTAAAATTTAAAAAAAGAGTTCAAGGAGAATATGCTTTTAAAGAGATAAAGATAAATTAAATATTTTGGTAATTCTAACTTCTAGATTTTATCTTTGGAAAATAAGTAACATGGTAAAATGAATATGTAATAATAATAAATAATTTTTATAGGAATTCGAAAACAAAATATACCACAAAATTATTTACTTTAAACAATTCTGAATGAAATTTATTAAGGAGTATTTAAAAGATTTCAAATTTTTAATTTGGTGATCAATCAATATTTTAATAATAAATTCAAAATAATCTGCCAAAATATTTACATAATTTTAAAAAATAGTTAATATAAAGGTAGTTAAGAAGTTAATAAAAACCTATAATGAGAAATAGAACTCATCTTCATTATGGTAGTTTGATTAGTTTGAAAATATTCTAGTAAAATAACAGCTATATATCTGCAGATGGTTTTATTTAGAAGAGTGTAGTAGCCTAAGATTATAGATTTAATAGTGATGGATACAGAAATGTTGATTTTTTGGATTCTGTATTTTAAGTACTGCCTCTATACTAGTATGAGAAGTAGCAAGAAATTTAAAAGTAGCTAGATTAATTTTATAGAGAAGAAACACTCAAATTTGAGTAGGATATTAATTCAATGGATATTGATGAGAAAGCTGATTTCAGAGCTTAGTTAGAAAAAAAGCAGAAGGATAAACTAAAATTTGAAGAAAGTATTGGAAAATAAGAGAAGTATTTACAAAATTTGTCTCATGAACTTAACAGGGAATTAGCTTAAAATGAATTAAAATTTGTTAAAAATAAAAATTTGAACATAGCATATGGAGAAAAGTTTTAATTATAGCATTTTAGGTCTAAAAAGTATTTATGTCTCTCCAACCTTTCGTATGATGACAACTATTAAAATTCTTTTTCGCTTTAATTGGAAAATAACCCTAGTGAAATGACTTTCTTCAAATTTGTTTCAGCCTATAAGCATTAGCTTGACTTATCAAAAGATGTATAATTTGATGACCATGTTTATTTGGCAATAGATATTGAAAAAGAAGGATATATTTATTTTCTTAACTAAGATAGTAAGAAAATGGATCAATAAGATATGAAAAATACTTATCTAGATTCAAATTTTAATGATTTTGAAAAAGCTAAAGATAGCCAAAAGGCCCAAGAAATATTTCTCAAAGAAAAGAAAAGCGATTTTTACTTCAAATTCATGAAACAAACTATTTTCGAGTAAATTTACATTTACAACATCAACTACTACTACAACAAATTAATTTACATTAAAATTATTAGAAGCACTATAACTAATTAAAATCAATTATAATCTCTTTGAATTTTGAATTTTAAACAGAAAAATAAAAAAAGATTAAAAAGCAAACATTTCAGTTCATCCTAAAAATATTTTTTTGCTATAAATATTCCTATTAACTTTTAATGAAAAGAAATATTTACAACATTAACCAACAAACAACCTCAAGCTACTCATTCGTTCGCGAAAGTAACTTTGAAAATTAATAAAAGAATACTCAATAGAATTTAGATATTGCAAGTTAAACAAGTTAAAAAAGAGAAAAGAATCTATATCTATTCTTCAATTCTATTTACAGCAACAACTTAAATTGATTTTTAAAAACTATTAAAATTTAAAATTAATTCACCAAAACCTTTCTCATTATTTTAAATTTAGATAATCAATAGCCCAAAAATAGTTTAAATATTACTATTGATTTTTTAAATTTCCATAATAAAAAAACTTGTTTTTTTTCACATTTTTTTTATTTTTTAAGGCTTTTTGCTAAATATTGACTTAGCTATTAAATAGCTCAAAATAGGAAAAAAAAATAGTTTCAATCTGTAATCTATTTTTCATTTTTATAAACAAAAAAAACTTAATCTTAAAATAATTTATTGATGACTTTAAATCATT
The DNA here is from genome assembly GCA_000231825.2 of Tetrahymena elliotti 4EA. Taxonomy (NCBI): domain Eukaryota; phylum Ciliophora; class Oligohymenophorea; order Hymenostomatida; family Tetrahymenidae; genus Tetrahymena; species Tetrahymena elliotti. The sequence goes on along the minus strand of JH720304.1, from coordinate 1,060,969 downwards.
TTTCTCTTTAGAAAATCATTTGACAATTAAAGTAACGATAAAAAAAATATTAGAAAAAAGTAGATATTAATTCTACAAAGTTATTAAATTTATTTGTTAAGAAACTAAAATAAAAGAGATTAAAATGAAAAAGAAGATATTAAAATTGTTTACGAAAAAAAATTAAAATAGATTATTATTTTATTTGGTAGGATGGTAATTTATTATAATATAATAAATAGATTGAAGTTATATTGTGAATGTATTGAAGATGATAAGAGAACAGTTACTTAGGAAGATATTTCTACCTTGATTTATGGTGATATAGTTTGGATTACAGAGAATTAAAGTGAGAGTTACTTGGAATGTGTAGATAACTTAGAAGATGAGACAATGAAGGGTACATAGTTATAGTCAAGATACTAAAGTTTAAGCTAGTATCAAGTGGCAAGTAATAAAGATGAATATGAAATGAAATAGAAACAATTAAATAAAATATAATTAAAATCTCCCATATAGTTGAGTTTATTGTTTAAAAAGATGTAGAGTTCTCAAATGAAGAATACTCGTGGTTTATGGAAGATAGAAGCTGAAAAAATGGAAAGTGGAGGTCCTATTTCTTCGAAATCTAATATCAGATTGAAGAATATCAGAAATGGGATGTACTTAGCTATTGTTTAGGAAAATTCTAATGAAGATGATTAAAGCAGAAATTTTATGTATGAAAGAAGTTATGTGAATTACTACGATAACAATAAATTAAAGAAATAAAAAGTAGGTATTGTAGAAATGCATTAAAATGATATTACTGACCCATCAGCAACTTTATTTTAATTGCTTAGAAAAGAAGACAGTGCAATTTATACTACAAATAATGAGTTTCTTTATGAATTCTTGTACGATATTAGACACAAAAAGACTTAGTAGTATTTAGGATAAATGTATGTAAAGGATTTCAGTAACTAGAAAGAAAGGTTTTTCCTTAATGATTTTAGACCCAACCCACAATCTTCCAACTTACTCCATCCTAATAATTCCTTATAAAATAAGAGTGAGAGTATTGTTATAAGTAGCACCAATTTGGATGAAAATAATATTAAAATAAACTAAGATGATGAGGCAGACAATGTAGATGAGTATCAAAAAAGGCTTGCAGCAGCTATTACAACAATTGACTCCAACAGCAAAGAGTTTATTAAATTATATAAGGCCCCGCATGAAGATGTCTGGGAGATTTTATTTTTACTTAGTTGTATACCCTAACTTCAAAAAGGAATCAACCTCCTCAAGTATGTTTAAGAAAACATAGTCTATCATCTTAAATAGATGAATTCCTTCTTCAATAATTTTGACATTAACTCACCTCTATGCAAAAAAATAAAGGTAAAAAGAGATAATAACAATATAAATTAATCCTTTCAACTTTAAAAATAACTTGTTCTTTGAAAAATTTCTAAAAATTTTGATACTATTGAATTTCATGTCAAAAGAAATCCAAAGAGCTTTCAAAATTAGTATTTTTATTAATTTTTTTGTTTTGGAAAGACAAAATTATTCTTTTTTTCTATTTAAAGTGAAAATAACTTAATTTATTTATGATAAAGATTCAAGGAGATAGCTTGGAAAAGCAGTTTTTACAATTTAACAGATTAATACAGTCAATTATATAATTTTGTTATGAGAGATCTTCATTGCAAACAAATTAAGCTAAAGAAGGTAAGTTCAGATGTAACACTAAGAGACAAAGATTGCTTAAAGAATAAGGGGTTCTTAGATATGTTACTCTTGTTGTTAAATATTTATTCTAAGATGATAATCATACTTTTAAAAAGGCATTACTTAGTTAAAAAAAGTTATTTAATGATTATGATGAGAATCAAAATCAAGCTTAGGATTTGGAATATTTAGATGAAAATATTTAAGAAAAGAAAGAAATTTAATCAAAGATAAGCAAAATTTTTAAGGGTTTATCTAAGATTGCTCGTGCATGCTATCATCTTATTTATTAAATTTGCTTATAAAATTCTGAAAATTAAGTTCAGGCTTTTAAGTATATTAAGATTTATAAAAACCATTTAGGTAATGACTACTATCAAGTTTATTATTTTATTAAACTAATTTCTTTTTAAATTTAGGCTTTAATTTGGGAGCTGAAAATTGTATTATTTCTATATTGTAAGATAATGAAGACTTACTCCTTACTCAAAATTTTGTAGATATTATTAAAATGCCAGATGACTTAGAAATGGAACAAAATTAAATTTAGTAAATTTAAAATCAAATAATACTCATTAAAAGAATAAAATTTATTATAAAAGGAAAAATGAAATGTTACTGAAATATAATTTAGAAGAGGGAGTAATGCTAGCAAAGAAGCAAGCTGGAAAACAAAAAGATATTTAAGTGGCTAATGAAAACAAATTAATTAATATAATTATGCAGTAGTACAAAACAGTATGTACTCTTGAATCATCTTAAAAAGGTTAACTTTTCTAAATTATTGACTTACTCATTTGCCTTTGCAAGAACGGACAAGAAAGTTTAACAATAAATTAAAGTTCTATCTGTGATATCATATTTTGTCAAAATTAAGAAGACAAAACCAAATATACAAGTCAGTTCATTAAAATAGTAAACTTTTCTTTTTACAATATTTATTTTTCAATTATTCTTCAAAAGAATAAGAACAAGAAAATAAAAAAAAATATTTAAATATTAAAAAAATTTGAAAATTAGATTAAAAAATTTAGATTTTAAATTAATAAAAACGAAAATTGAAAAACAAATTAAATTAAATTAAGAATTATTTGAAAATATAAAATTAGATTATTAATGATGACAAACCAACTGGAAAGAATCCTTATCTAGAATAGAAAATTGTAAAATTTTAATAAAAATTAAAAGAGAAATTAAAATTTAATTTGAATAATTAAAGGAACATAAAATTTATATTGAGAATCTTATTGGTGATAAAAATGTAACTGAATATTTGGAGTTGCTTAATTTTTACTCTATGAGACCCAATGATAAGGGATTTAACATGGTACTGAATACAAAAAGGTTTGTACAAAAGTTATTTTTATTATATGCAAATCTTTGCTCTGGAAGAAATTACAATGTAAATATTTTTTAAAATTCTCAAAAAGTTAATTTCTTTTTGACATAATAAAAGTGCATTGAGAAAGTTAAGGCAATTTTACCTTTTAAAAATATTCAATATTACTTGTGGAATTCTAATGATTCTGAAATTTTATCTTCCATGATTTCAATTTTAGATTGTGTTTATATTGATAGAAAACCTCAGTATCATAAGTTTATTCCTGATTTAGTGCATTCAGTCAGAGCTGTTTCTTCTAATTAGCATAAAGAAAAATATGATTTTGCTTTAGAGAAAGATGAGGAAGAAGATGGGGTTGTAATAAATAAAAGATATGATTAAAGAGTTGTAGGATTTCAACAAATTGAAATGGCAAATCATTAATATATTCAATAGGAAGAATTATAAAGCTAAGATGATTTGGAGATTAAAAGATATTTAAAGAAAAAAGTTTTTAAAACAATCATATCTTACCTAGAGAAGTGTAAGACATCTAGTGAGATTCGTAATAAATCTCTCACATTAAATACTATGGAACTAATTCGTAAATTTATTGTTTTTGATTTGTTTTCTCTTACTGAGGAAATAGAACAGCAAAAAATCTATTAAGAGCTTTTGACTACTCTTAGACTTGGTCCTGATGAAAAAATCAAGTATAAAGAAGTTTAGAAGCAATATGTTCAAGAAAACACAACAATGAACAAATTAAAATCTTTATGGACATGGAAAAGCTCAAAGTAAGAATAAAGTTAAGGCAATAAAAAAGTTCATTTTGGATCTGAAGTTAAAGAAAAGTCAACATTCAAAAATAGACATCCTAAGCAAGTAGCTCCTAGAACATCTGTTAAAGACAGTATTTAAAAAGATAATTTTGCTGAATTTTATCGTAGACAACTCTAGAATCCTAATGACGATCCCTCAAAATAAACATTGATAAATGAAAAATCATCAAGATAAACAAATATTGATATTAAGAAAAAAATAGCTGAAATATTTTTAATTTACATTGATTTAAAAATTAACAATTAGATTGATAAAATTATTTAGCATGTCCGTAAATGCTTTTAAAATCAAAAATTAGAATCTGAAGATGTTATTTATTAGCATATGTAGAAACCTCTTACAATCCAAGATATTTTTCCTAAAATTGAATTACCAGTAGCAACTATTTTGAAAAACTATAAGCCAGAAATAATTGACCCATTTAAAGATAGTGAAAGGAAAAAAAGGAGAGAAGAAGATGAGGTATTTCCTTCATTGAATTTTTACCTCAAAGATTAAACTTCTCTAAATGAGTTTTATGATATAAGCATAACAGAAAAATCAGAATAATTATTATTGAGCCTCCTAGATATTTTCTTGACTAGTGTTAATAGTGATTATCAACTCAACTGCTTAATCCTTAATATAATATTCAAAAATTTTTCTCTTGGAAAGCACACAATAAAAGTATCAAAAAATCTTATTATTATTTCTGATGAAGAAGAAAATAAAATAGATGAAACTATTGAAAAAACTATCAAAGAATTCTCCTTCATGTGTGAGACATCTGAAACATGGTTCGTCCATGCCTCTAGACTCAAACTTCTTGATGATGAAGAATGGGCAGCGTAATTAAAATAATTCTTGATTTTTTGTTTTTTGTTTGTTTATTTAAATAAAATAATTATTTATTTTAAAAATGTTTGAAATAATATTTTATAATGAAATTAAAGGAGACACAAAGAAGAACACTAAATTCTGTTATAATAAAAAAATGAAGTGAGCAGATGCATTAATCAGTTAAATGATTTAAATGATTTGATGTACATTTAGTCAGTCAAATAAAAATAAATTTTTGATGATTCCAAAAATACTCGTTAGATTAAAATGATTCGTTAATTTATGATGAAAAATGCCAATTCATAAAAAGTATTTAAATAAATTATCTTTTAAATATTTATATTAATTAAAATTAATTCAAAAGCTTATCATGGATATGTTGAAAGATAATATCCATATCTTAGAAGGAATTAAATAATATGATGCTAGCTGCAAAATCACTAAGGTTTTTACTGGATGTTTTACATTTTTGAAAAATTTCTGCCTAAAAGACAACAAAATTAACAAAAAAGAATTATACAAAGATATAAAATTTTTCCTACGTTTTGTGAAATACGTTGATGTTGGGCAAACAGAACTCATTAATGAAATCTATCAAGACAATTATAAAGTATTGATGTTTTTTATTTTTACAACTAAATTTCTTTAAATTATTGCTGATATTTTTTAATTTTAAAACAAAAAGTATTTAACTTTCATAAGATATTTTTAAATAATAATTTATAAAGATTAAATAACACAACTATTTCAATTAACTAAAAAGCTGAAATAATATTATTGTTATATTGTAGATATTTCAAATGAAGTATCTATCCATTCAATTTATTTTTAATTTAATAAAAGTGATAACTATTTTATTTAAAAGATTGATTATAATTTATGGAATTTAATTAAATATTTTTATTATTTTTTAATCTTAATTTAATGTATTTTATTTAATAAGGCTTGTACTGAAGTTGATGACCATATTATTCGTTTATACTTGGATAAAATATGCCATCCACATAGCTCAAATGGATTTGGTGGTAGGCATATAAGATACATTTAGTTCATACACAATATCATGTAATTAATTCAAATTGATTTGTTTATTTATTGAAAGATTTATTTATTAATTAATTAAGGTTTTTTAAGAAACTTAAAATGCCTATAACTAATAACATTTGGAAAGTTATTTAAAACATTTAAATAACTATGAGTACAGAGAAAATGTTAATATTTTTATTTATGAAAAAAAATGAATATTATGATTCACATTAAATCTATTGTGATTGCCCAACAAAGTATAAAGGACAATACATATTTGATTTAGAAATGCCTCAGTATGTAGCTTAGGAAGTTTAGAAATATTAGCATAAATACAACTTTGAAGAAGAATTTTAATTTAATTAGCCCTTCATTTATCATTAAAAATTACTTAACATTATTTTAGATGTGATAAGAGAAACTGAAGGAAAATCTTCATTCTTTAAAAATATTTTATTGAAATATGTTCCTTGTGATTATTTGCTATTTTTCCTCTAAAAAGAAGATTACTTTTTTGAAATCAGTAACAAAAATATGTTGGTTTTCTTACTTAAAAAACCTTTAAGCTAAATATTTTTAATTCTTTATGCTGATCAATAAAATCTACAAAGATACTAAAAACAGATTATTGAAAGTAAGCATACAAAAGAGTTTTTAATCAAGGAAACAAAAAAATTAGAGAATTAATTGAAGAAAAGTAGAGGTTTCTAGATTAATCCAAACTTCTCTGTGTTTAACATATGTAAATATTCGTTAGTCACTCTTTACATTTTTTTAAATAATTTTTTAATAAATAAAAGAGTTCAGCAATTTCTAAAATAAATCTTAACAAGTTAATAAATCGAATTTGGTAAATACAGGTGAAAAATATAGATGTAAATACATATTTTATTAATCATTTTGCATTATTTTATTCAAAAATTGTTTGGTAAATAAAGATAAACCTAGAAATGAAGGATTGGAAGAGGCTGGAAAGAATGCTAGTTTTGATGAAGAGCTTATATATGAGCAAAGATTGTATTAAACACTATGTTAAATGACAGATAAAGATGAACTAGATTATATTTAATGGCTTGTTGAATATTCTCTTCCACTAATAAATTTCATTTATAAAATATCTTCAAAAAGCAGCAATTAATTACCATTTGAAAGAGAAAGAGTACAACTAAAGTAGCTCCTAGAATCATACAAAATAGAAGAGCTTATTTAAAATAATTAAAAGTTTTAACAATCAAGAGTGGTTGAAAAAACTTTACAAGAAACAAAGAAATATATATTTTAATAAGAAAGAGAAATTCAAACAAGAACTTTATCAAGTAAAATTGAATAGAAAAGCACTATGTCATTTAATTAATAGGCAAATAATAATAATAAACAATTTGATGGTGATTTAGAATAATATGTTACCCTTCCTCTCTAAAATATATTGAGCAGCAAAGGCAGCAATTTAATCCAAGATAAATACACCAAGATCTTTTTACTTAACATGCTCATCATGGATGAAATGAAATAAATGATTAATTTAGAAAAAAGAAGCTTTATTCAAGCAATCTAAAAAATAGATAAGGTTTTCACTGATTAAAAAAGCTAAAGAATCAGCACAATTTTCCCTAAATTCACTTAATTCTTAAGAACAACTTTTAATCAGTACTCTTTAAGTAAGGTAAATAAACTATTTTTTATAGGAATCAAGACAAAAAATATTAGAAAATATTCTCATAACATCAACCAACAATAACAAATTAAAATTAAAAAATCTTAATTTTTTAAGACATAAATGCAAAATCAGTTTTACAAAATCTTTTTTATTATTATCAGCTAGCTAGCTAACTTTCAAAAGTTCAGCCTCAAAATTCTTTTGGGCAAATTAAATCTCTGGCAAATTAATTTTTTTTACTGATTTGCAGCTATGCCAATAGATTTTGTAACACTTATGTAAATCCAAACATTGATTTTTTAACTTTTACATAAATAGGGGTGGAATGAATATAGAATTTTAGTTGATATAATGAGGACTATGATTTTGTTACTTGATAATCCTTTAGATGCTGATGAAATTAAGAAAGCGTAAAAAAAATATTTTTTAGTATAAATTTTATAGATTTTTAAAAAATAAAATCATATTAGAAATGAGGCTAAGTATGTTGGAACAGGAAATGAAAGGTAAGCAAGTCTAGAAGCTTAAATCTAAAAAAAGAGAGAGTAGTATTAAGAGTTATTTGCAAATTATAGCTTACCCAAGTATCTCATGGAAATGCTTTGTAGTAAAGAAATAGATTATAAATTGCACCATCAATCTATTAAACTTAGAAGAACTATTTTCAGTCTTTTAAATGCTCTGCTTTAAGGAGGAAATCAAAAAATTTAAAACCAGATTTATCAGTTCTTTGTTCAGAATACTAATTCTTAGTTGTTTTTTGATGCAATTTCTGACATGATTGACTAAGAAATAAAGAAAACTCTTAATGTAATATTCTCAAAGCAAATATTAATAAATAATTAAACTATTAAATAAAAAGGTTTCAATATATGATGAAATTGAGTAAGATTTGGAAACTATTGAGTTTGTTTATAGATCTAAAGATAAATTTTTAGGTATCTCTGAAGTCTTAAAAACAATTTAGCTCCTTTGTTATGGATAGTTCAAAAAGAATTAAAATTACATAAGATAGCAAACAAATTCCAGAAACAGCATAAATTTGATTGAAAAAATATCTGACCTTTTTGACATCGTAATTAGAAATCACAACATTCCCGATAAACTCAAAATTGATATATCCTCTCTTTAAAAAGCCAATCAAATCCTTGACACGTTAATTGAATCTATCCAAGGACCTGTTTATGAAAATTAACTTGAATTAATTTAATCTAAAATTCTAAAATCAATTGGAGATATTCTAACATGTAAAATTTTTTTCTAAAGCTAAAAAAACATATTTTTAAAAAATATTTTTTCAATCTAACCCAATATTAAATAAAATCATTCACATTTTAATTTACTTACTTAAAAGAAGTCATAATTTACTTAATAATTTTGGGTCTTTTTTTTTGCTTTTTACCCTTCAATTTACTTCTATTCCTTTAACCTCTCCTTTCTCTTAAATAGAGAATAAATTTAGTCCAGCTAATTATTTTATTTTATCTTTTATTGATGGAGATAATTCTTATTATTCTTTACTTTCATCAAAAAGCATATTTTCACTACAATAAGTAACAAATAAATTATTTTTTCAAATCTAAATCAGTTGATTGGTTTAATTTTAAATTATTTTTTTTAACAAATTAATTGAAGATGTTACTTAAATTATTTTATTTTAAATATCTAAATAATAAAGAGGAAGAAAATATTGAATATATGAAGATGAAAAATAAATAAAACCCAAAAGGAAAGTCTAAATTATCAGTAAGATTTTTTTAATTAAAGAGATAAATATTGAGCTTATTATTTTCTTATTAGAGCGAATAATAGTAAAAGAATAAAAAATTAAATGATAGTAAGTAAGAAATATAAGAAAAGCTTATTGAAAATTTGAAGAATTTAAGTAAAAAATTTTCAGAGAAAGTAGAAAAGAAATTCTTTAAAACAAATGAAAACTGGATGATATCCAAATTGAAAAACAAATGCATTTAGTTCTTAGAAAGTTTACTTGAAGGAAATTAAGATTCTTTTATATTAAACAAGATTATGAATGATATTCCATAGCAAACACTTTCAGAAAATTTAGGTATTGTGTTTGGTAAATTAAAATAATATAAATAGTAGTCAGACATTAAATTATCTGAAAAACTCTTCAGACTTTCCTTTGTCAAAATTGAAGAAATACTTTAAATTCCTGAAGAACAAAGAGAGAAATATGGAATTATTGTAGACACAGGTTTTAGAGTTTATCACTTACTTGTGCTCTATTATTAAGAAAATAAAAATAATAATTTAAAGAGTGTGACATACAATCAAGAACTCGAAAACTAAGAAGAATTCCAATATTAAAATTATATACTTTAGGTAAAATAATCATTTTATTTCATTTTCCTGAAAAATTAAAAGAATTATTAGCTGAAAAAACATGTTATTCAATTGAAAAACGTTTTAATTAATTCATAAATATACAATAATAGGGCTATGAGTATTTTAAGAAGTATTCTTTGCATGTTGAAGTGAATATCGATAATAAATTTTATCAAATATATTTCCCTAAATTACCTGCTTGCTGCATTGATTATAGCTAAATTATCAACACTTATGAAGAAAAATATGATAGATTAAGTACAAAAACTAAGACAAAAGATTTATTGAAATACAGTCAAGAAATTATTATTAAATTCGAGCATGAATATAAAATTAACTACATAGACCAAGAAAAACTAGCTGATGAAGAAGATGAAGTAGTGACAGATGATGATGTCCTCTCCCAAGCTTATAGCAAAATATACCTTATTTGGAAAAAAATTAAAAAAATAATTTCTGATTACATCGTAAAAGAAAGTTATACTTACTAGACCTACTCTTTCAGACTTGTAATAACTAACCCTTTCATTTATTTTTCTTTCTTTCTTTATTTGTTTATTTATTTATACAATATTTAATTTTTCTTATTAATTTTGTGTTGATTAGTTGTTTCTTATCTAATTAATAATTGAAATGGAAAATTATTTTTTGAATAAAAAAATAGGCTATGTTCTAAAATATAATTATTTTGCTGAGTTTTAAATCTTTTCATTAGTTTGTTGCTCTTAAGTGGGGTTTAGCCTAAGAATCAACTAGTGATGATTATTATGATGATTAGAACTCTACTCCCTTTTAAGATTTAACTTTTATTGGAATAGATTGGAATCCAGTTGGGTTCTTTGTGAACTTTTTGATTGTAATTCAAATATTTTAGGTTATTTTGAATGCCTTTGTGTTCGTTTCTTTGATTTTGAGAGATTTTTCCTTTTACAATAATAAAATAGATAATAAATACGTTCATCAAGAACTAAAAATTCACAAATATATTAATTATCTAAATATCATTCTTAGGAATAGTCTGGATATATAAATTAAATTCATCTAACTATGGGCTGAGAAAATTTATGTAATTTTTTTAATTATTTATTTCAAATAAAAACTTATATTCAATTATATTTTAAAAGGAATTTGTCATGGAAAAATGGGTGGACATTGGTTTAATTTTTTGTGCTTTTTTGGCTTTATTTAACCCAGTAGTAACGGCTATCCTTTTGTTTGATATATTTAGAAGAATTCCTTCTCTTAAAAATATTTTGCAATCGCTTGTAATAGCTAGATTTTAGCTTTTCTTAACTTTTATTTTATTCGTTGTTTTAACTTATATTTTTGCTATCCTTGTCTACTACTTCTTTTGGGATATATTAAGTAATTAGTGTTTTACCCTTTGGACGTGCTTCCTTTTTATCTTCGATATGACTTTCAAAAATAATGCAGGATATACATCAAACTATCCTCCAGATTATACAGATAATTGGAGAATAAGTGCACTCAGTCTCTAATAACTTGCATATACTTTTACGATAGTTATTATTTTAGGAGAAATTATTTCAGGTAAAAAATATAATTTTTTAAGTATTTATTAAAAATAAATTTTTAATAAAGGTATTATTATTGATACTCTTGCAAAACTGAGAGAGTAAGATGCTGCTAAAAATCAGGATATGCAAACTATTTGCTTTATTTGTGGTTAAAAAAGAGATTTTCTTGATAGAAAACCAGGAGGATGGGATTAACATGTAAATGAAGATCATAATAGAATGAATTACATATTCTTTATCATGTATCTGAAGTTTAAATCTAAGAGTGATTTATCGGGCTTTGAAAACTTAATCAAGCAGTAAGTTGATAAACAATAAATCAGTTGGTTCCCAATTCTAGATTTTATAGCAGAATAAGATGGACTAGAAGAGAAAGTTTAATTGGAAAAGAAGAAGCAAGACTTAAAATTCTTAGAGGACCAAATACATGTCGATGTAATTAATATTTTAGTATTTTTAATATTAGATTTAAAATATATTTTCTTTCTTAAATAGTATAAAGAAAATAATGAGAAATTTATAAAAGAAACTGTTAACAATCAGTTAGAAAATATTACGAAAAAAATGGACGTTATTAGAAAAGGCTTAGATGATATAATTATTCCTGACTCTGATAGTGACTGATAGGTTGATTGATTAAGAAAGAATTAAAAAAAATAAATTTTGGTTTCAATTTTATTCTATTTATTAAAAAAGTTAAAAAAAAATATATATAAAAATAATTACTCTTATTAAATTGTTGAGGCTATATAAAGAGCTATGTATTTGTTAATTTGTATTAGAATTTTTATTAAATTAATTAGTCTTTAGACTGACTAGCTCATTTATTTTTCAAACATTATTTTAAATTTAATTTTAATTTACAATATTAACTAACAAATTTTAAAAAGATAAAATATCCCTTTTTTTTATGCTTTTTGTTGTATCATGTTTTAACAAGTAAATATTCTTAAAAATCTAAATAAAGTCCCTGCTGAAATTA
>JH720304.1:1034575-1048639 GCA_000231825.2 Tetrahymena elliotti 4EA | reverse complement strand
TATGCTTTTTGTTGTATCATGTTTTAACAAGTAAATATTCTTAAAAATCTAAATAAAGTCCCTGCTGAAATTAAAGAAACTTTTAATTTATGAAATTTGTATTTTAAGAAACTGAATTTTCAAAAATAAAAACTTAAATGTGTTTATTGTAAAAAATTAAAATATTGAGGTTAAAAATATCTTTTAAAATAAACAAGAAAACTTAATTTCTTAATTTATTTAATATAATCAGACAGGCTTTAAAAATTTATATTCAGATAAAATGGAAATTTAATTAGAAAACTAAGTAACTGATTATTCAATATTTAATAGGTCCAACCTCTTGAATAATAGCTTTAGGATGTTAGCAAAAATAAAAAAGATTTAAGAAACTAATTAAAAAAGACTATTTACCCATGAAGAATAAAATTTAAAAAACTAAATAAGCATAGCTAAAACTAGATATGTATTTTAGCAATTATAAAATTATAGAGATGATAAAATTAAAAAAAAATCAATGCATGAAGTAAATTTCTAAAAGGTAAAAGTTAAAATAGTTTAAAAAAACTAGAAAATCCTATTCAAAAACAGAGAAATAAAAAATATTAAATCTGCCATACTGATTTCTATAAAGAATAAAAGTCAGAGGGATTATAGCTAATCAATATAGGAACAAATAAATTACTTAAAATCAATTATTAAGATAATTGGTAAAAATTCAAATCTTCTTTAGTGTTAAAAAATGGAGTTTCTGGTTTTTTACATAACTAATTCATATTATCTCTCAAAATCTTGATCTCAATTTTAATTTTAATAATCTTAAAACAGTTGGAATGTCCAAAATATACAAAATTTAAGATTAAATTGAGAATGAAAATAGAAAAGATAATTTAATAATAAATGAACATGTAAAATTAGTAAAATATTTTAAATTATTTTATTTTAATTTAAATAAATTAATAAATTTATTGAGTTATTTTTTGATGATAATTAATAAAAGCTCACAAAGAGATTTTCACATTTCAGAAATATTTTTAAAGAAGAACAGTAAAAGTAATCTTAGTACTTAGAGAGAGGAAAAAGATGAAGAAAGTTAATTTGATGGCAGGTATTCCAAAATTAGGTTCAGTGATGAGTGCATCTTCTATGTTCTATATATTTTTAAAGTTTTGCACTCCTCAGAAACGACCAATTATTTTTAATAGAGTGAGAAGGAGTCCAGTGATGGGGAATTAATTTGGTTCGTTTTCAAAATATTATGAGTTTGAGTGAAATAATTTTTAAAAATGTAGATGAGATCTTGTGAGTATTCAAACTATTTTTGAAGTAAAAATCAAAATTTTAAGACACACTAATATAATAAAAAATACATCACTTGTTTTTCATTTATAGCATTAAATCCTATTTAAGAATATTTTACTTTTATAGATTTAATTTTCTAAATAAAATTTTTAAAACTATACTTGGTTTTTTAATGAATTGCTTTTAATTTCTTTATTAAAAAATAATTTAAAATTAAAATACAGGGGGAGTTAAATATTTTTATGATTTTAATAAATTTAATTTAATAAAAAAAATGTTTACAGTAATTTAATTAAATGTTTGTTTCTAGAGAATGAGTGAATGCTGGTAGGTATGTATATTTTCAATCAAATTTTAAGTTACTATGTTTAATCTTTTTTAATTTAATATTTTTTGATATATTTTAAGATAAATTATAAAAGAAAATTAATAAATATATAAGTATCTACCTATTTTTATCTTCTTATTAAATAATGCTTTATGTTAATGTTAAAAATTTAGCTGAAGATGAATAAACTATAAAAATGTTAGTTGTTTTTTTAACTTAGTCTTTTTATACTTTTTATAAGAGAAAAGAACTTGATTTGTTTTTTAATTAAATTAATATTCTAAATTATAATATTTTGAAAAAATATAGAATCAAATTTATAAGATTTGTTAAATTCTCGGAGAAAATAAGAGAAACTAACTAGGCTTTTAAATGTAGCAGCAAAAAATTAGAATGATTAATTAATAGATAAATATTAGGATATCTGACAAGGGATTTTGATAAGAGTTTTCGATTAAGAAAAACCAGTCTTTAAACCTATTTTTTTTTTTTTTGCAAAGTCGCACTTTTAATTTTAATTGTGAATTCTTTCAAAATAACAAAGATTTTTAATATCATACATCAAAGTTTTTTGCATAAATAATTAATTGTTAATAATTAAAGTTGTGCTAAGAAATTAAGATTTATAAATAGAATAAAGAGGAGAATTTAGATTACCTTTAAATAATATATAAAATGGCTGATACTGGTTAGTTACTATTTAAAATTATTATGTTAGGTACTATAGATTTAAAAAATTAATCTCATTTTGGCTTTAAATGATAACATATTTTGTTTTCAATGATATTCATAAATTTAAGCTAGATATTATCATAGCCATCATCATCAATATATTCATCAAAATTTAAAATTTTAATAGGAGAAACTGGAGTTGGTAAATCTCAAATGCTTTAAAGATACACAAAAAATAAGTTTACAGAAGATTATATTACAACAATTGGAGCAGAATTTGCAACAACTAGTGTTAAATTGAGTAACGGGCAAGTAGTTCAAGTATAAATTTGGGATACTGCTGGTTAAGAAAAATTTAGATCTATAACTAGAGCTTTTTATCGTGGTGCAGTTGGAGCTGTCTTAGTTTATGATATAGTAGATTATCCTACTTTTAAAAAGTGTGATAAATGGTTAGACGAAATCAAATAATACAATCAAGATAACTAAATGGCTATTTTATTAGTTGGCAACAAGAAAGATTTAATTGAAAAGCAATAGGTCAATAATTAAGAAGCTTTAAATTATGCACAATCAAAAAACTTAGCTCTTACATTCTGTTCTGCTAAGACAGGAGATAACATCAAAGAAGCTTTCACTTCTCTTATTGAAGGTAATAAAACCTTTACTATTTTTTATTATGAAATTAAAATTTGTAGCAAGAAAAAGCAAGCTAATTTTTATTGATTTTCTGTCTGAACAGATTATTTCAAAATTTAAAAATCTTTTATAGGATATTCATTTAAAAGCAAGAGCTTAAGTAGAATTATCAATTAACAAATAAAATCTAAAAATAATTTTAAACGGTTTTTAATCAAAAGATGAATGAATAAATAAGTAAAAAATAATGACATGCAAAAAATAAAAAAATTGATCTAAGAAATAATCAGACAAAATATTAATTTCTTTTATTGATACTTTTGAATTTCTTTTATTAGATATAATCACATTACTATTTATTTTTATTTTTTAATAGAAATCTATTAATAACATGAAAAAAACATTCAAAGTCAAGTCAATTCAACAGCTAACAAGCCAGAATCTCAAAATGAAAATAGCAGTTAATCTAAGTAACAAAATCAATAGTAAGAAGTCTCTAGGAGCGAATTTAAATAAAAAAACTTAGGACAATCACTTTTACACCCTAATAAAACAGAACCCCAAAAAAAACCCTCTGGAACTTGCTGCTGAAAAAATAATTTTCTAAATTCTGTTAAAACTATAAAAATTTGCTATTATATAAAGGATCATTAAAAAATATTACACATTTTATATCTTTGTGTTTTTTTAAATATTAACTCATTTCCAAACTTTCATATGCTTAATTATTTTATTTAGCATCAAATAAAAAAGCTATAATAACCTTGAGTATAAAAAACTTAATATTTACTATAATATTCTAAATCTTGCAACAAAATTATTCATTTAAAAAATATTTTTTTGAACTTAAAATATGTAAATTGTGACAGGTATTTTATAAAATATTTATGAAAATAAGGAATAAAAATACAGTGAATATAAAAATTAATTTAAATTCAATAAATAAATTTCATTTTCATAAAAATTGGACAAGTTTTCCAAATTTCCACTATCCTCTTCTTTTGATTTTTTTATCATCTTAGTAATATCCCATTCCATGCTGTAAACCAAATCTCCATTAACCTTAATATTGTTCTCCCTTTGGCCATTTAAAAAACCCAGTACCATCTCTTTTGCCTTCTACATACTGACCTGTATACTATCTTCCATCTGGCCATGTGTAAACTCCATCCCCATGCATTAAATTGTCTTTCCATAATCCATCATACTCTCTACCATCTGGCCAAGTATACCTCCCTTTGCCATTAAACATGTTATTTTCAAAATTTCCATGATACAAACTTCCATCTCTGAAATGGAATTTCCCTTCTCCTTATTTTTTTCCCATGCTAAAGGTACCTACAAATTTTGATCCATCATACCAACTCTCTTTACCATACCCATGGGGTTTATTGCTAGTAAACTATCCTTCATACTTACTCTTATCTTTCGTAATGTAAACACCTTTCCCTTATGCTTGATCTTTAAAATAATCACCTTCATACCTTTTATTAAATTTGATAGAAAAATATTATTTAGCTTATTGCAAAATAAATACATACATGTCTCCATTAATAAAAATAGTTCTTCCATATCCAGTTGCATAATTTTCTTCCCAATATCCCTCATAAATTTGATTTTCTGTAATAAATTTTCCTACACCATGTCTTAAACCTTACTTCCATTCTCCAATATAAATACCTTAAGAATTAGAAAACTTATGTGGTCTAAGAGTAACTTTATCAAGGTCTCTAATTAACTTTTATACTCTCTAATTTTTTTTAATTTCTGGCTTATAAGGATTAAATTTTCCATATAAATCAACTAATTTCTATAATACAGAATTCAAAATAACTTTTTGTTCAAATGGTTAAGCAGATTTTGAATTAGGAGAGTAAGCTTTCTACTTTTCTGTCAAATATTCTTTCTCTTAATTTTTTATTTTTGATGAATCTTTTCTTGATAAGTATCCTCTATAATTAGCTTGGATTTTAATGATCTAATATTCCTTATCAACAGAGGAATAATGTTCTAAAATTCTTTTCTTTTCTTCTTCTTCCTTTCTCCTTCTTTCTCTTTCAATAACTAATGGATCAGTTTCCACAAAAGTTGGTTTAAAAGTAGATTTTCTTTGAATTACTGATGATTCAGCAGGAGCTGGAGCAGCTGTCTATGTAATACTTTAATTTTGTATTTAATTCGAAGATATATCAATAGGCTCTTCGTTTTTACTTAAATTGTTAGCTTCCAATTACTAAAATTATATAGGACTTTTTTACATCTATTCTATGTTCATGTTATCTTCATGCACATCAAAGTTTTACTGTTAAATCATATCAATATTATTCTACATTTTTATTTTTTCTTGCTAATCTTATTCTTCAAAATCTTAATAATTTTCTTTGACTTCCTCTACCTAATCAGGCTAAGGAGCCATGGCTAAATACTAATTTTCATTGAATATTAAATTTGAAGGTATTTCTCCATTATTAACCTAACTTTATCCACAACAATTTCCCATAATAACTAACTCCTGCTTTTTATTTATTTCTCTACTACCATTCAATATTTAATTAAATTTAAGGAGAAACTAATTTCAAAAAAGATTTATTTTTATTTCTTGGACAGTAAAGAATCAAAATAAAACGAAGTTGTTAAATAAATAAAGCAACATTTATTTTCTTAACAACATTTTTTAAACAGAAACTTTAAACAATAATTTTAAATTGATCCATAAAATAATAATTATCTTTACCAAACAGATATATTTCACATAATATATTTATACAAAGTTATATATTTTATACTAATTCACTCTACTTAAAAGTAAATTATTTAAACAATTTTCATATTTTTTTTAATTATATTTGTTAAGTTTCAAAATTTCTATTTTTATATTAATTGATAGACTAAGCAACATTGATTTATTTGATTGCTCTCAATTTAAAAGAGATGATTCTATCTTTTAGCATGTATCTTCTAACAATTTAAGCAACATTTCTTCTGATTTTTCTCTGATGTGCTTTTCTTGCTGTTTTTTAAAAAATCCCTTTAAGATCATACTAATTAATTATAAATATTTCTTACACTAACTTCAGAAGTCAAAGAATCATTCAAGTCTTCAAGTACTTTAAGCATATTGTTATGCTATTCTTCTCTGATTTTCTTTTCTTATCTAAGAAGATCCTAAAACTTTAAGATTTCTTCACCAAAAGTTTTGATAAGATTTTCTGATACTTCATCTCTGTTTTTTTAAAAATGTAAATGATTAATAATTTTTTTTGTTGAATGAGGAATAGCTATCTTATTTATTATTTAGGATTTAATTTCATTTAATCTATTTGCAGCAAATAAATTTTATTCAGTTTTTTATTTATTAAATAGAATCAACACCAATAAATTAATAAATAAATATTCCTTTAACAGCTTTTTACCTAATTTTTTTTTCTTATTCAAATTATTCTCTAAGATCATTAACTCTATTTTCAATTTCACTTGTCTTATAAACTTCATAATCTTCTCTTTTCTTTCTGTCACGGAAAAGTTCAATCTTCATTTCTTAAATCTTCTCATCAATTTATCTTAACATTTTAGTTTCATTTTCCTTTTTTTCTTAGTGTTCTTTGCTAATGTTGATTGAAAAATTTTTGTCCAGCAACTTAATTTCTTTGAGTCTTTTTTCAGAGTGAATCTGTTTGTTTCATATAAAATGATTTTATTATTATACATTATTTAATTAAAATATCTTATTAATGAATCATTTAGATGTTTTTGAGTGCATTTAGCTGGTTAGATTTTAAATTTGTTATTTCTTTTCTGAAAATTATTTAAATATTATTTAATTACTTCTTTAGCTAATGTTTCTTAGTTGGCTTCTTCTTAAATCTTATTCAATTATTCAGCAAGCAACTGTATTTCATATTAAAATTATTAGATAACATGCTATTTAATTCTAATTAATATTTTACTCTAAACTTTTAATCATTTTGCTATTCAACTTTATTGATTCTATCATCTATATATCTCATCTTATTTTAGAATACTTCTCTTTTGGCCTATTTTCATAAACTCCATTTAAAGAATGCTTAAATATGAGATAAGAATTGGTTTTCATTAATATCAACAAACCATTCAATGATAAACTAAATGAATAAAATACAGCTCTTGATTCTTCAAAATTTGTTTGGATAGTTTTAACTCTTTCATTTAATTAAGCTATTTTAGATAGATTAGGTGATGCTTTTATTTTAAAAATAAGATATAACAAAACAAAAAGACATTTTTAAAATTAAAAAGCGCATTATTTAGTTAATTGTGAAACAATTTTTTACTGTAAACATCTCTAGCAGGGCTTTCAAAATTTCTTCTAAAAGGAGTTGTTTAGGAGAACATTTATTTATAATTTATCTTTTAATTAAAATATATTTTGTTTGGATAATAATGAACAAAGATACTAATTTTATTAAATAATTATTTATTTATTTAATTGTTTTTTGATGCTTTTTAAATTTCAAATAATCTTATTAGCAAACATATCTACAAATTTATTGTTAGATCAATCTCTATTAAAAACATTACCATATTTAAATCTTAAGATTTCAAAATTATCTAAAAAACTCTATTTATTTTCAGATTACAAAACAGTAAAATCATTTAAAACTATTTTTAAATTTGATATTTATTTAAGATTAATAAAAGTGTTATCTTCATTACAAGGGTAAAGAGGTCTAATCAAATCCTTTTTTATTCCATTATTATAGTTTGGGTATGAATATTTTATTTCTTTTTCAATAGAGTAGAGAGGTTTTGTAAAATATTTACTTTTGTTCAATTTTTAAGTCAAAATAATTCTTTAAAAGAATTAAAACTAATATTAGCCTTTACCATATTTATGAAAATTATTATTTATTAGTTCACTTATTACGATGTATTTTATAATAAATATATTAGAGAAGAAATCACTTTTTTTTTGCAATAGTATTTTTTATTAAAGCGAGTCAAGGAAAAAGAATTTGTAATATTTATGATAGAATGATTAATTTTTCCCTTAAAAAAATAAAAATAATTATAGAAAAATTTTTTTAAAATAAATTAAGACTAATTTTATTTAAAATTTTAAATTAAATCTCAAAAATATTCAAAAAGTAAAACCACTCATGAAGATTTTAAAATTTAACAATGCAAGCTTTGAGTTGAAAGATAATATTTTTGAATCAATTTTGAATGTAAAAGCTATTAAGTTTATTAAAATTTTTGTTGTCGATTCAACTAAAGTTTGAAAGAATTAAATTACAAATTATTAAAGGAAAATTTTAAATGTCAAAATTTAATAATTTGATGATAGAAAATGTTTAACATAAATAAATCTAAAAATAAAAGAAATAATAAAAAATGATGTTGTATAAATTTTAAAAAATTAATTCATTTATCAACTAAAATTTTTCTAACTCTAAAATAAATTTTTTAACTATTTGATTTATTTTTAAGGCAAACCAATATCAACCTAGATATCAAATATTATTTTTCAACTCTTTTTGTTGTGATTTAAAACTTAATTATATTTATTTTTTGAAAATATTTGAAAGAATAAAAAAATTTATTTAAAGTATTCCAATATCAATCTTTTAAAGCTAAATTTTACATTCAAATATCCCAAGAATATTTAAAATATAATGAGTATTATCTTCATAAATCTTTCGTTTTAAATTGTATTGTTTTATATTAATACATTTTTTTGAAAAAAGAATAAAATATTTGAATACTTTGGGGCTCTGTAAACGCAAATAAACTAGATTTTGAATGAATAAATTTAAAGATTTAGGTATGTAATATAAAAATTGGAATAACCTTGAAAGGAGTTGTTGTTTAAATAGAAATGTTTAGAAAAGCGGCTTAATGCTAGCACATAATAAGGTCGTAAAAATGCTAAGAAAATTTTATAGATAACTTTAAATATAAATGTAGTTGAAAGGGAATCAGATATAAATAACAAAAACAAAAAAAGAACAAGAAAGATAGCTGGAATCAGTCAATTAATGAATAAATGAGTTAATGAATCAGTCAATTGATGAAGGAAAGTAATGCAAATCAGTTGAAATAGTAGATTCTGAAATAAATAGAAAATCTCATAATAAATTACTTTAAAGTATAAAGAAATCAGCTCATATGCAAAGTTTAGATAAAATAAGGAATAATTTAAATAGCAAGCTATAAATTTAAACAGAATTAAATGCTATATTAATAGGTGGAAATAGCTTAAGTAATTTAGGTTTGATATGCAATTAAGGAGCTACGGGAAACATTTTTTCAAATAACGCTGGCTCTACTACACATGGCAACACGCCAATTAATAATATTTAGAATAACTCGTTTTAAAATTCAAATCAAACATTTAAAAAGGTTCTTTCTATAACTCCTTAATATTCTAGTAGTAATAAAATTAATTTATTCTAAAGCTAGAATAAATAGATTCAAGATCTTTCTTCAAATCAGAAAAAGGACTCCGCCTCTTCTTATTCTGCTTCTTAGATTTCTGCTTAGACCTCTTAAAAATTTATACAATAGGCGCAAAATGGAAAAAAATCACAAATTAAATTTGATATTGAAGGCGAAAATAACTTTTAAAAGAACAAAAATGAAGAAGTCTAAGAATAGTTAAATGAAGAAACTGATCATTAAGATGATAATGCTGAATCTAATTTAATGCAGCACCAAGTTATGAATTCAGGTATATAACGAAATAATTCTGCATAAGAAGGATATTCTAAAAATAGCTAACATCATAAATAATCTGATTTAGATAATTTAAATTTAGCAGCAACTCTCATTTTTGAAAAACTTAAAAAGCGAGATAAAAATTCAAATTCTGCAAAAGGTCATCCAAGAAATGCCCACCAATCTGGTTTAACTTCTAATGCATCCTATTCTAAATCTTCTCTTCCATCAAATAATTCCACCACCGTTAATCACTACCAAGGGAACAACAACAGTAGTAGTAATAATAATAACAATAACAACAACAATAATAATAATTACAACTTCAACTAGCAAATTTTAGGTAGCAGTAAGAATGGCGTTTTACCTTCACAAATTTCATAGCAATAACGCACTGCTTTTCTGAGTAATAGCATAAATAATTTTAATAGCAAAAATATATTTGGGTTGTAATAAAGTAATTTGAACAACAATTCAAATTAGATTCAATCAAATTCAGCAAACTAGCTTTCTAAAACATTAAGTTTCACTATATAGCAATATCATCAATTAATGAATCATGATACACATCAACCTTACTAGTAATAGTAGAATCTTTAATATTCATCCAATTAATTTATTAAGTAAATTCATTAACTTGTGAACAATCAACAAACTGAAATGCATAACTCTAATAGCGCTAATCAATGTAATATTACAGGCAACATGACTTAAGGGTAGAGTCAGCCAAATTTTTTTAATAATACTAATTTATCAGGGATGAAATTTCCTACTTAGCAATTAAGTAATACATAAAAACATAGAAAAGTTGCTTCTATGAGTTCAAGCTCTCCAAAATACAGTAAAGAAAATATGTATATAGATTGCTCTAAAGGATCTTACAATATAGTTGATGTTAAAAAATTATTTAAAGGCATTACTCCTTAAACAACATAAAATTTTCATAATACAAATTAAGCTATTTCTAGTGGAGGAAAATAACTTAAGCAATTAAACTCAGGTGAAAAAGGTGATGCAAACTTCTGTACTCCCCATAACCATTAAAATCAATCAGTTTAAAACCCAGTCAATCAAAATTTTTTATAAATCAAGGTAAGCAAAACTCCAGGTAACTTAAGCTTTAATTAAAAAGGTAGCGTTAATGCTTAATAAAATAATGAAGTTAGCAGAGATATTGAAAAAACATCTCATAGAAGTTAAGAAAAATGTAAAAATTTTTTGTCTAAAATTACTAATTAAGGTAAAAGCACAAAGCAAGTTGTTTAATAATAACAACAACAGCAATAGCAATAGTTGTAAGCTAAAAAGGCTCAATAAAAGAAATCTCATAAGAGTTAAAGCTGCATTTCAGTGTCCACTGCAAATTCAAATCAATTAAAAACGGCTGCTTAAAATAATTTGAATTCTATGAAAAATTAAGAAGAAAATAAAAAGATTCCTTAACTTTAAATTCAAAATGGTTTGTCAGTATCTTAATGCGCTGATCATTAAATTAAATAAAACAAGCAAATTTATTAAAGCTAAGTAAATTTTTAATTGTTGAAATAATAGTTAATTGAGCAACATAGTTCAGCTAAAAAAAATTAAAATGATAAATAGAGCTAACATTAATAAAATCATATAAGTTGTGATGATACTACAGCAGTAAACAGCTACACAAAAGATAAAATTTCTGAAAAAGATTAACAGCATTCAAAGAGTTCTGAGTAGAATTTATATTAAGAAAATACCCAAATTGCTTCTAAATTTGATTAAATATTAAAGCAAAGAATTGATTAAAATAGCTATTCTGAAATCATGGAGGTCTTTTCTTAGCTAACTTCATCGGATATTTACTTTTCGACAAGTCTTTCAAAGCTCAAAATATGTTTAGATTCATTAATGCATGACATGAATTCAAAAATTAAAAATCTAAAGATATTTGCAGCAAAAACACAACAATTAAAAAAGAATGTAGAAACAATCAGCAATGAGAAAAAGCAGCTATAAAATAAAGTTAACATTCTTTAAAGTGAGAATTAACAATTACTTAGTAATTCTACCAATGTAACAAATTCAAATCAATCAAAAACAAATAATAATATCAACATTCCCTCTGATATTTGCAATAATAATTAAAATCCAAAGCTACTTAGCAATGGATAATCTCCATCTAATTAGTTAGAGTTTATTGGTAAAACTAGCAGCTTGAATTAAGAAGAGACTCAGTAATATAAAGTACAATCTGTAAAATAGTTTAATAGTCCAAATGAAAAATAAATAGAAATAAATCGCTTTTAAGAAAAGTAAACATAAACTGTTGTAAAAGAAAATGATTCTACTCAAAAATAGAAATAAAATAACTTAGCTAATAATTTATAAGTTTCAAAAGAAGAAATAGAAGAAGTGTATAATGAAAACTAAATTTTGAGAGATTATGTTGTTGAATAAGAAAAGAAACTAACTGCATACAAAGATAAAGAATCAAGTATGATAAAGCTCCTTCTTGCAATTAAAAAGAATGGAATAGATATTGATGAAATATATGAAAGAGATGTAGTTAATCAAATTCATTCTCATAAAAGTTAGAATTAAAATGCTAACAATGATGATGAAGAAGATGATGAATAAGATGAACATGATCATGGTTAAGGAAATAACGATGTCGTTAGATCAAGATATTTAGAAAATTTAAAAAATGGAATTATTGATCAAAGAAATAACTCCTAATTTCTAGGTTATGCAGATGAATCAAGTAAATAATTTTTTTTTAATTTCAATTAATTTTATTATTGTTTTTATTAGTCATAAATGATTCAGATGAAAGCAGTTTCAATTATTATGGAAAACCTCACAGTTTAGAAAACTCTTTTCTAAATCAAGTAGATTAAATAAAATATTAATCTAATGCGAACAGTGGAAGATCTAAAATAGAAGATGGAATATAAAAGAAATTAAAATTAAATTTAAATGAAATTAAGAAAATGCCAACTCAAACAAATGAAGATGTTGCATAAAATAATAAAAATGGTAATTAAATAGATGAAGTTTAACTAAAATAATAACTTCAGTAAGAATAACTTAATTAATTACCATTTTATGATAATGTCTACCAGAAAGTAGAATAGAATTTACTTAAAAATGAATAAATTATCAATCCTAAAGAACTTTAAAATGAAAACATTTTCATTGAGCAAGAATATTAAGATTGCCACTTTGATGAAAGTGATAACAAATAACTATGCAATATTTTAGAGGATATAAATAATATCAACTTATTAGACAATTCATACTCTTGATTCTATTTATATAGTATATTATTTATTTACCTATATCATCATTAAACTGTTATCAATATTTCAACAAAATATACATTACCCTAATAAAAAATTAAATTAAATTGCTTTTATTTATTATTTATCCTTGTATATTGTTTATCTATTATTTTATTAATTCAAATCGTTAAAATTAAATAACAGCCAAAATGCTTTTGTATTTTTAAAATAATTTAAAGAACTTTCACTTTTCGAAAAATACATAAACCCAACTCAAAAATATGTTTAATTTATTTTTCTTTTATCTTTCTTCTTATTTTTATTTTATTATTTGACTTATTCAAATATCTAAATAAAAACCAAAAACTTGTTTTCTTAACTAATAAACATACTAACAAATTAATTCAAATAAACAGTCATGAATATTTTTAAAAGTTAGTAATCTTTTTAATTTGAAAATTGATAAAAATATGATCATTCTTTCAAAAATATTATATGTCAATAAAAAATATGGTTACTTGCTTAACTTTACTCCTTTTTATATCATTTATTTATCTTAAAAATTAGTTAAATTTAATTATCAAAATCAAAACAAAGCTCTTCTTTTTTAATTTTAAAATTTTTATTTGTGGAATTTCAGAGGTAATTTATGTTCATTTTTAATAACAAAATGAATTTGATTATATTTTGAATGAAGTTTACAGTATAATTAAAAATAAGAGGATTTAAATTTAATTATTTAAGCAAGCTTTGAAGAAAACTAATTTAAAATAATTGGTAATATTAATTATTCACAAATCAATAATATATAAATATACAATCTTATGGGTCCTATTTTTCACTTTTTTTAAGAAATTATCTCATACATAGATACTGATTGGGTTAAATGTGTGTAGTCATGCCTCTTTTTTTGTCTCTCTTTCAATTAAAAAGGTAAAAAAAAATTTGAATATTTAAAGTTATTGAAAGATAATAAAAAAAGTCAAAATCTCAATCAATATATTATAATATATTATGGCAAAATGAGTGATATTTATTTCATCATATAAAATGACCAAGAAAATGGAGCAAGACTTAAATATAATTACTAAAGAATAAAGTATTAAAGGTATTATACAGGATACCAAAAAAATAATAGCCAGACTTCTTCATTTATTATCAATTACTGTGTTTAGTAGTTTCAATCAATAATATATA
>JH720304.1:826717-1009708 GCA_000231825.2 Tetrahymena elliotti 4EA | reverse complement strand
ATACTTGATTCAAATGGAAAAATGTCTTGTTATCTTTCTGAAAAGAGTTTTAAAGAAAATATTCAGAATTAAAAAGAGGACTAATCTAACAATTTTAAGTAATATTATACATATTTAATATTTATCACAGATTAATAACTAAATATAAACAATAACAAATTATTTGATGAGCTTAGTGCACTTTTAATCAATTTATAGGTTGAATTACTGATTGTAGTTTTAAATTAAGAATAATCATTAAAAGAACATGACTTTAGAAATATTTATTTGAACTAAAAGCCTGTAATTTCTTTTTTTAACACGGAAGAAAAACTTCTTTAGTATATTTACAATTCAAGGGAGCATGTTAAAAATTTCCTTTCTCCTATGATCTATGAACATTTTTGAAAAAGCTTTACTTACTTTATAATATAGTATTTTAAAATTTCCTTTGTATTCAAATTAATTATTATGTTTCTAATGTTGCATCATTTAATAAAATTTTCTACTCTAATCTTTTAATTATTAAATGATATAAATAAATTTCATATAGATTCAAGATTTAAATATTTAAATATTTTCTAAATTACTTCAAATTTCTCTTATTATTTGAGGAAATAAATGGTAAATTTAATTATTTAAATATAATTTTTTTGAATATTTTTCAAGGCTACATTTATTAGAATTAATAAACTTAATAAATTTCATTTTTTTCTCGCTTTATTTTTTATTTAGATAGATACCAAATAAATCAAAAAAGAAGTAAAGTATCTTTTGTTCAAAAAAAGATAAAATAATTTAAAAATTTTGAAAATTATCTATGAATGAGTAAATATCTAAATAATAAAAATTTGATAAGAAACATACAACTGAAATTAAATATTTTCAATTTAACCTTATCATAATCAAAAATTTAATAAATTAATTATTCAAATAAATCTTCATAAAATTAAGCAAATCTCTGTAAAAATAACAATTTGTATCTAATTTGAGATAATATTTTATGAAACAATCAAAAAACTC
Source organism: Tetrahymena elliotti 4EA (assembly GCA_000231825.2). Taxonomy (NCBI): domain Eukaryota; phylum Ciliophora; class Oligohymenophorea; order Hymenostomatida; family Tetrahymenidae; genus Tetrahymena; species Tetrahymena elliotti. The sequence continues at coordinate 1,008,706 of JH720304.1, read as the reverse complement.
CAAGTCTAATTCGAATAATTTCCGAGAAAATTAGGTATTTTTCATTATATTTAAGCTTAATACATCTTGCAAAATGCTAAAATAAAATGAGAGATCTTTGGATTTCGTTTGTTTATCTCATTCATAATAGATAATTCAGTAGACAAATTTAGAATTGAACAGAAAATCTTAATCAAATATTTAAATTTATGTATATTAAAAGAAAAAATTCAATAATTAAATTATAAAATAAATTCCCTTAATATTAAGCTAAGTAAGTAAGTTAAGAAAAAAATGGAAAAATTTAGATCATATTTTTTAAAGTAGCTGTTATTCGATTTCAAAATCTCCAAGTTTAATTCAACTTTATCAGGATTATTAGTGATTTTTTAGAAGGTTTAAGCTCTGTACATCTTACTAAATGATGAAATGAGAAGTAAACTTTTCTCTTTAGATTCTGATTTAGCTCATTCACAATCAAATGATGATTTTCTAGCACTGTACAACAAATAAAATTAGTAGATATTCTGGGTTCTTCTAACTACGAACTGTATAATTATGTTACTATTTATTTTTAGATGTATTTCATACACTGCTAATCCTTAGAATGATCAAATAATGATAGTAAAACTACTTAGCTTTACTCTGAGATCATATTAGTATATTTTCTTTATCCCATCTTTCTATATAAGCTTGACACTTGAATATAATTTAGCTCCTGTTATTTTAAACATGATAATAGTACTAATAATATGTAATTTTTTACTCCTTTTCTATAACCTTTATTATTTAATATATTTTTTAATCAAAATTAATTAGTTTTATTTGCTTCATTAAGTAGCATTATTTCATTTATAATTCCTTGAATTCGTCTTAAAAACTCCAATTTTTGATCAAAATTTTTTATTTTTTCTAAAAATAGTAACAGGAACTTCCCTAATAAATTTTGATTTTTAGCTTGTTTAAAGTGAGAATGATCATCTTTAGAAGTTTCCATCAAAATACTTTGAAGAGATTAGTTTTGTATTAATGATACTTTTGACTATAAATAACACTAAAAGCTTGTTCTCTTATTAGGATGTCTTTTTTTTGATATTCTCAATATACAATATAATTATGATATAATAAGGATTGTCATTCATTAACTAAACAATCAGAATTATTGAATATATTGGCAATATCATTCTATTAGGCTTTTCTTTAACATTGATCTCTCAAAGAATAATTAATAACAATGTTTCATTATTCTTTGTTTCAATAGCGATTTTCCCTTTGCTACTAAAAATAGCATTTTTTTATGAGCAAAAAAATTATAATCTTATTCAAAAATATATGAATTACACTCAAAAAAAAACCAAAAAAAATATCTATTTTTTAATCCATTGTTTGATTTAAAATTTGAAGAACAGTAATTATGTTGACTATGCTTAATAATCAAATTCTTAAGTTATTGATGATATCATATCAAATCATAAGCAATCTTGTTTAAATTATCCTGATTGCTTTTGTTACTTTTAGGTAAATTTTTGTTATTTATTTTGTATTCAACAAAGTTTAAATAATAACAGACATAAACTGTTCAAGACGTGTGGGATAATGTCATTAGTGATGACAAGCGCATACTGTTTATCTTGAATTTCATAAATAATTTACTAACTTAACAAATTGTAAATAATTCTAAAGAGAAGCTAAATGATTGGAAAATTTCAGAATAATCTCTAGAGCTAAAATTTATTTATTTAAATTTTTTGATGAATGTAAGCCAATCAAAGACAAATTGCCTTTACTAACTCCATCTTCTCTAACAAAAATAATAAAGCTTAAACTTAAAATCTAAGATGTATTTGGAGTACTTAAATTAGATTATTTTGAGAAAAAAAGTGGAGTTTTAGCTAAATCAGCAAATAAGCCAATCATTTAACATTTTACTTACTGAAGATAAAATAAATAATTTAAAAATTCATTATGAAAAATTCTTAATAAACAAATTAGAAGTATTAAATTTGATAGACAAAGATTACATTTAGCTAGAATAATTGTAATAGTTAGCTCTTTAGCTTTTAAAAAGTAAATAGTAATTGCAAGTGCTTAAACATGAAATATAAAAAAAATAGAGAAACAATCATCTATTTGTCAAAATGATTCCTTTACTACAAAAAAGTATTGGGTTTAATTTAAAATAGGATAATGAAAATTAAGCTAATTATTTTGAAGGTTCCTAAAATTTGTATCATTAATAATATTTAAATTAAGCTAGTGCTTTAATATCTTTAAATAAAGATGGTATATCTTCTCTACTCAAAGCATCTTAGAATTTTTGTGATATATTTGAAATAAGCTCTCCTTAAGGTTTGGATATTTATGATTTTATTCCTCTTGAATTATAAAAAGAGCACAAATAATTAATCTGTTAATATTTTTAATAATATTCTGCAGGTATTGTGTAATAATAAAGAGATTAAATAGAAGCTAAATAAAGAATGAATTTTGTCATTGGATAAACAAGTTAAGGTTTTTGTATCCCCTTGAAAATATAATTCAGTATAGAATAAATTTCAAGTGTAAACGAAATTGCTGCATTTGCAACATTTACACCTATTAATTTGTCTAGTTATTTTATAATTAGTGATGTTATCTCTTCGAAAATCAGATTTGTATCTAAAAATTTCTAGAGCCTATATTTAAATAACGTAATAGATTCACAAAAACTGTAACAAACAGAAATTCAGTCATTTTTACCAATTCTCAAAATACAACAAATAACAAAAAATATAATTAATGATGATGAGATCTCAAGTTATGCAATTTTACCAACCCAAGAATATTTTTCAAGAAATGTAGTTTATAGTTATTAAAATTTAATTGACATACTTAGTAATTAATAATTTAATCAAAATATATTTTAGATTTTCAAAGTTAATCTAAAAGTACATCACCTAAAATTAATTAAAAACTCCACTTTTTAAACCATTCAAATATATTCGATGACCATTATCTAACAATAATAAGAGTAAGCTGTTGCTTTTAATTAGCTCAAATAATTGCTTAAAAAATCACAAAGCCTCTCTCCTAATTGTATCAATGAAACAAAATAGAAAGCAAAAATATCTAATATTTTAGATTCTCCTGACAACCATGTCTCTTCAGCAAATAGTAAATATTTTATTTCTTTCTTCTAAATAATTTTAAAAGATTTTTTAAATATCATTTAATAAATAAAATAATTCATCAAATATAAAACAAATTGTTAGAAAATTTTCAAATATTTGACTAAAATTAAAAAAAGTGAAATTTTTCATATGATTTTTTTCTTCTTTTTTAAATTAAACCTCTTAATTTTTTAATATAAAATTATAGAGAGAAAATTTTGTTCAAAATATTTTTTTTTTAAATTTTACTTTCAAAAATAATTTAAGAAATATTTCATTTTATTTAAAAAGCAACAGTTTTATGTCCTTAGCAAAAGCAACTTTACGTAAATAGCTTACACCAAAATCTACCATCTACAGGCTAGTTTTTAGATACAGAAGAAAATAACTAGAATAGCTGCCGTTCAAAAAATAATCAGAAAACTATTGTTGACATAGTAGATTCAAACTACTTGAAAATGAACTCATAAAGATCATCTTTGCTGACAATAAAAATGAATAAAAATAGCTTGACAACTGCTAATACTTTTTAGGATTATGTTTAAATTTAGCAATAATTTAACAAAAGTTATTTAGATTTTATTTTAAACTAACTTTATCCAAATTCAACATACAGAGATAGTGATGAAGTAAATTAGCAAATTAATTTTTCAAAACCAATTGATGGTGTCATAGAAATATAGCCATCTTTTGAGCAAATGCAAAACTCCATAAATGAAAATCAAAGATATTAAATATAGCATTCATTGCAACCTACAAGCAATAAGGTTGATGAAAATGTGATCAAAATTAACCCTGGCTATTCTATTCAATCATAATTACTTATTAAACAAGCCTCCAATAATGAGAGCTCTTTATTTTATGTCTAAAATAATGATTAAAAAAATAAAAAAGATGAGAATGAGAATAGCTCATAAAATTCTGGAAAAACTGGTCATTAAATCTAAATAAAAACAGTTTATAATAAATTATCAAATAAAAAACTAAATAAATCATTGTTTGTTCTTAGTCTTTTTGGCTTATTTACTTTATTTCTCATAATAGGGCTTTCAGTTTTTTAGTTTGTTGAAATGATCAATGGACTGAAAAGTATTTAGTTTGACTTGCATTTTGTTTCATGGCCTGCCTCGATTTCTTCCACATGCAATGAAATTTGGATGTATATCAATCTTTATCTGATATAAGATTCTAAAATATTTCCTAAATTAAGTGAGTCTTGGATAAACTATTCCACTGATATTGAGTAAAAATGGGTTTAATTGTAAAAATATGGCTAATATATTTATCATGATTAAATTATCAGTGATTATGATATAGGATGGTATTTTTTAGACATTACTTACCGAAGAAATACTTATTATATCCCAAAGTAAGATTTGCCTTCGACTTCTGTATTTAAGCTAATTCGTTATGGAGACTCTGAACTTGTTTTCATGCAAGATTACATGGCTAATATGTATTATTATTTTTTGAAGATATATGATTCATAAGAAGCATAGTTGATGCTAACTGAAAATTATTAATTGATGTAGTATGATTTAAAATTTTTAGATTAACAGATCTCAAATAGTTCTATTTCTGTAGATGTAATTACAGTCATGGTTATAGTTATAGCTTTAACATTTTCTTAAGTTCTTCTTACTTTACCTATATATTTATATATTCAAAATGAACGAGAATTTATTTTAAAATTGTTCTCTACTTTATAGAAGTAAAGTATTGATAAAATGAAAATTTCTTGTAAAGAGAGCTTGTAATTATTAGAATCAACAAATACAAATTTACAATAGAATTCATAAAAAAAATAAAAAGATTAAAGATATAAAATATTCTCTTTAAATAATTCAATCAAAAGACAATCCTTATTATCTGAAATAGAAAATGTTAATTCTAGAAAAACTTTGGCTTATTAAGCTATGGAACTCAACACAAAGAAAAAATTGATATCATAAACTTCTTAAATTAAAAAGATGAATTTTGTATTACCATTATATGGTCTTGCTGTATTTGTAATAATAAGCATTCAGCCTATTCTTAATTCAGTATTGGTTTCAACTTTTAAAAAAGATTGTATTACTATCTTTTTAGGGTTAGGTAATTCATTTATTTTATAATAAAATAATTGCCCAAAATATTTATTAAAGTTTATTTTTATAAATATAGATGCATTATTTGCTATGAAAGATACTCTAACTAAATCTATTGCATTTAACTATGGGAACATATACTCTAAGTTGGCAGATAACAAAGTTTCACACCTTTATAATCCTTTATTTTTTGAGCAGAATCTGCAAAGTATTTTCCAAGAAGGATAATAAAACTTTATGAAGATGTAAAATGTAGCAAACACAATCTAATAATAGTCAAGCAATAGAAATGAGTATTTAGAAATAATAACATAAATATATGAAGAAAATATATGTGATTTAATAAATTAATATCCAAACATGTTTAAATTAGAAAATTAAATAGAGTTTAATTTTGAATAGTGTAATTAAATTAGAGGAGGGATTTTAACTCAAGGCTTTTTAGTATCTAGTAAGTATTTTTTAGATTAGATAAATGATTTATTCTAGATTGCTAGTATAAAAGATGCTCAAATCAGAAAAATTAAATTTATTTAATGGGAAGATGGTTTTAATCTTAAAGAATTCAATACCTTTTATGAATACATGAGTTTTATAGCTAGCTTTACCCAAAAGATATTTTTGGATAATGGATATAGCAAAATAAATGATATGTGGACTATCTAATACGTTCTAGTCTCCACATAAGCCTTCCTTGTATTGATTATGTATATATTTGGATGGAAGAAATTCTTCAAGGTCATCAGCAGCCAGCTTTATAAAAATAAAAAAATTATAACTCTTTTTGAACCTGATTGCATTATAGAAAACCCTTACTTTATGAATTATATTAGTAAATTAAAATGATACTATGTAAATATTTTATAAAATAATAGATTTTATTCATATTTAGTTAATTATTTTAAGCAATTTTTTTTAGTATTTCAATGAATTAGCTTCATCTGTATATAATTGTATTTTAAGATTAAATTCTTGTTTTAAGTTTAAATGTTTTTGTGATAATTCGTTTTAAGAATGGAATTTGAAAATCTTCTGAGACGATTCAAAAGGCTTCAAATAGGTTTTTGATTTGTATCAATTTTAGTATTGCTTGTTCTCAAATTGAAAAATTCAACAAAAATTCCTTGTTTTTGTTAATGAAATATTTTTTCTTACTCAACTTAAGAAAGCTAAACTTGAAGTAATACTGTGAAATATTTTAAAAATAAAAAAAGACTAAAAATACTTGATTTAACTGAAAAAGTTGTTTTCTATTTTAAGATTTTCCACCCCAACAGCCCGAAAAATAAGAGATATTTTTTTAGATATCTTAAAAAAGCTATTTTTAAAAACAATGAAATGACATATTTGAATTATCACTCTATTAGCCTAAATTAAGTAAATTTTTTATACTTTTAGATTTTAATCTTTTAAGTTTAATAAAATGAATAATTAATTGATGATAATATTGTTTTATTTTTTCAAAAAAAACTTCATCTTATAAACAAATAATTAAAATTTCAATAATTTTTAAGATATTATTTTGTTTGATATACTTTGAAAAGATGTTATTAAACTATATTAGCTGAAAGGATAATTAGGTTTTAAAATTTTTATTAATTAGGTTTAAAGACATAAATTACTTAATAATACATATGAAAAATGCTATTTTTAATTTATTATAATCAATTTTTCTTTTTATCCATTTCTTCCTTGATTTCTCTTTCAAGTCTTTTTTGGTTTTTCTCTTACATGTTATTATAAACCATAGCGACTACAATCAACATTGACAAAATACCGCATAAAACAGACACTAAGAGAGTGTCTGTTAATCTAATTTGTTAGTTGTTTGACTATTTATTAACAAATATTAATTTAGTTATAAAGCAAAGATGAAACATTTAAAATTTGTTACAGTGAAGGGGAAGAGCCAAGAAAGATCACCTAAATTTTTAAAAACCCATGATTATCTATTAGTAACCATTAACCAAATATTCTTATAGAAATTGGCGATTAAATTTCCCAAAATAAGATAAACTGGGCATAAAACAAACATAACCCAAATTATAACAAAGTTGCCTGCAAGTGCTTCAAAAACTCCTTTAATCATTTTGCTATTATAAATCCTTTTTTAATCTTAAATGCTTTTGTAAAATTTTACAAGTTTTTTATGAATATCTATCTATTAATTTAAAAATTAAATAATTAGTTAAAAAGATATCAGCTACCCAGATTTTTAAACAAAAATTTATAATCAAAAACAGAATCTAATATTCTTAGACGATTCTTTGCAATTTAATTATAAAAATGATAAATTTAATTTCTAATTTATTCTTAACACACATAAGTAATATTTTAAATAATTGATATTTATCATTCATTAAATCAAACAGATTAAAATATTTAACTTTTAGAATCATTTATATATTTAGAATTAAATTAATCTTTATTGGAAAAGAAATTATTTTTGTTTACAATCTCTAAATTGTTTTATCATAAATATTTCAATAAATTTCCTTTAAAAATATATTCACTTTTAATATTTAAATTATATATTATTAGAATAAAAATTGGTCTTGAAAGCATAAATCTATTCAGATATTATTGAATAAATGTTTTACTTTTAGCAGCTTAAATAAAATTCTATAATTAATTCTCATACACAATTTGTTTCTCTTTTTATAAATTAATTTTTATTTTTATATATTTTATCTTTCAATAAAATTTTAAAACAAATATTTTTAATTCATTTCATATTTTTTTAAAAAGTTGTTCTTTTTTTACAATATCACAAATAATAATAATAAACACCTAAAAAATCTATTTCAAAATATCAATCATAGTTCAAAATATAAAATCTCAACAAATAAGGTAATTCCTCAAGTATTCACTATAATTTTGATCCAAAGAAAGTGCTTTTTTGGTAATAAAATTTTTGAAAAAAAATAGACAGTCCTCCTATTTCGTTTAGTCACTCGTAGCGAGGAATTACAGTATAATTTTTTAATGTAAATTTGGTGAATAAAATAAAAAAAAATTGAGGAACTCAAGTTATTTTGTTAAAATGAAATAGAATTTAAAAGTAAAATAAAACAATAAAGTTTAGCCTCTCAAAGAACTAATTTTTTTCTATTTTTATATTTATTTTTAACTGTAAAAAGAGATTTTAATTTAAAAGTGAATGAATGTTTCAATTAAATTATATCTGTTAAGTTATCAAACAAAAAAATCAATCAATATTAAAAAAATTAAAAAATAGAAAGAATGCTTGAAAGTGCATAGAACGAATATCTAATTTTGAAAAGATACACCCATTTAAAAATAAAAATTATTAAGATTTAAAAACGAAAAAAGATATGAGATACATTTAAAGAATTAAATTAAGTGGTTTAAATGGATAAAGAAGAATTGCTTTAATAGAATAAATAAATATAATGAAAAAAATTATTGAACTATATAAAAATATTAATGATAGATCTAAAATATTATTTAATTTAATGATTTTTAGAAGAATTTACTATTTTATTGAATGTAATTTGTCCTACAAAATATTATGAATGAGTTGTTTAAATTTAGACTTAATTATATCAAAATTAAGTTATTTTTGGGGATAATAAAGCAAGCAAGCATTAAACATATTTACCATCAAAAAGTGTTTCTTTTGTTAAAGATTGTGAATATTTAGGTTAAAATTCTACAATCATTTCAGTAAAAGAAATTATAAATTAATCTTTGATTTATTTTATAAAGAATTTATAATGTAGAGTTGTATATTTTCAAATTTGATTTGATTTGTTTCTTTCTTATTGAAGAAGATATCATATTTAGAATAGTTTCTATATAAAAAGTAATAAAATATTTATAGTATATAATAAAAAATATTTTTAAATTGTTATTGTTCACATTTACGCTTTAAAATTGTTGATTGTCTGCTGCATTTTGACTGATTGTTAGCAAAATATGCTTTACTTTTTATGAGTAAGTTAATATTTTGTTATGCATTATTTTTGGTTAGCTAAGCTAGCAATAGTGTAAGAAATTTAGATTATGAAAGCGCATTAGTGATTTTTGGATGAAATGCTAAAGCTAGTTAGTATTATAGTTATAGAGCATTGCTTGTTGGTTCATTTTTAGTAAAGGATTTTGATATATTAAATGGTATAGTTGTAGGAATAAATAAAATAGTATTTGGTGCTATTTAAATAAACAAATAAATCAATCAATCGTCATCATCTTACTCAGCTTCAGTGCCAACGATGTTCAAGAACATCTAAAAGAAGACTTTGTCTTCAATTTTCTTTTCTTTTTGTACAATCGATTTTAATTTTTACAACTTTTCATTGTTTTCAGTATCAGTAGCAAAGTTTCTATTGATTTTTATGGGAGCACGTTTTTGTCTTTTTTCTCTAGGGATAGCTGATTTTTAATGAATGGAAGCTATTTCGGAGATTTAGTCATTTGGGTTCACCTTATCAAATCTTTCTTCTTCATCATCTTCGCCTTGACTGTGTCTATGGCTATTGAAAAAATCGTATTCACTGCTGTTGATGTATGCGTGGTTGCTGTTTTGGTGAGATTAGTTTTGTTAGAGCTTTTTTTAAAATTCATCTGAATCATCACCTGAGCCTGAATCGTTTTCCAAAGTTTTTTTGTTATTTTTTTTTTAGAATCTGAGATTGTTGCTAATGGATTAGGGAGTTTTCTCCTCAGTTTTTTCTGTTTGATAATGGTGGGCTAATTAGTAAACTTTTTAATTGTTGCTGTTTTCAGTCGAGTCATTTTTTTTCTCTTCTTCATCTTCAGCTGGTTTAACACCTTATTCATTTTTCTTTTCAACAAGTTTTGCATCTTTTTTAAGCTTCTAGTCAACAATCTTGCGCTCTCTTTAATGCTACTTTTTCCTTTCAGATCTGCTCATTAAAATAAATGCTATACCTACTGAACCAGTGATGATAAATGGCATGTTGCGAGTTACATCATCCCATTTAGGTAACCTATCTATACATTTTTAAACTAAATTCATAGTAAATGAGTTTCCTTTATCAATCAAAATATTATTCATAAAAATCTAATTAAAGATTGATTTCCCAGATGTTTTTTATTTGCTTTTCTCGCTGAAAAAGTCCAAAAAATTTATTCTTCTCTACTTTCTCGCTAGTTATTAATTTTTTTTCAGAATTAATTTGCTATATTTTTAATACCTCAGTATGCGTGTACGTCCAATTAAAACAGTTAAAAAATTAATCAATGTTGCAATATCAGCAAAATAACTAAATTTTAAACAAATAAACGAACAAATTATTTTCTATTATTATGTAAAGATTGATCCTCTCTAGCCTTAATGATCAAGTGCGAAAAAAATGTATTTTCTTCAGAATTGTAAAACTTAAATAGTTATACTTCAAAAGTTTTTATTCAATTTTGAAAAGTTATTATTCGAATCAGTGAGTAATATTTATTTCTATAAGATTTCTTCAATGGATTTATTGTTACTGTTATTATTAATAAGATAAATTATATTTATTATTTATTTATTTTTAATTATTTATGGAAGCCAACAATATTTTAACTGATACAATTAATGCTATTGAAATAGTTTGTTTTAGAAATTTCTTGAATCCCTAATCATGTAATTAGATTTGATCGTATAATTATTGTTGGAATGCCTTTAAAAAACAAATAGTTATTCATTCTCAATTCATGTATGTTCCTTCAATAGCAAATCTTATATTCTTTTATAATAATTAAACCGGGATTATCATTCCTATCTATTCAAAAATGCAATAAGATAACATTTAATTTATTTTTTTAAAATTCTTTTGTTCAATTATTTTTAGTCTAAAAAAGAAACTTTAAATTTTTTAGTTGAACTAAATATTTTATTAGCTTATTAATTAAATTATAGCTTAGCCAAGTTTTGATAATTAATTTGATTGAATCTGATAAAATATATGTCAATTTTTTAATTTGTCTTTTTCTTGAAAAAATAAAAATTTATTTTAATTTGGAATTTTTAAAACACTTTTATTTTACATTTTGTTGTAATTATTCAGAAAAATAAAAGAAATATATTAGAATTTATATAGAAGTTAACCAGAAAATAATTTTGATTAAAACCAAACAATATCTAATTAATTATATTGATTTGTCTATTTTTAAAATAAACAGATAATAGACGCTTTTTTTTCATTAGTTGTGAAGCATCAAAGAACAAAGAAATAAAATTGTTTTAATTTAAGTAAAAAATAATATTTATGAACATAAATGTAAAGAATTTGTATTTTATTTTAAACGATTTGATGAAAGATTTTGCAAAAATTTGTCATAAATGATGTACTTCTTCAATATTATATATTATATTGCTATTAATATGAGGAAGAAGTGAGCTAATCTTAGTTCTATTTTTTCTATGATCCCCAACTAAGAAATTTAGAATTTCTTTAGAAATTTTTTATTTTTAATTAAGTATTATCTAAAAAAAATATATCAAATTTTTTGAATCTGGATTTAAATAAAACCTTCCCAGTCTTGTTTATTTGATTTTTTCCTTCTTTTGATTATTAAGTCAATCAGTCAATAAATAAATCACTTTTTGATTTTTGTAATAGAAGCATATTATTTGAATGAGTGTAATTATATATGGGATATTAGCGGGTAAAATAAGGGAGGATGGCTTTTCAAAATTTTTGAATTTTTTATGATTTAGAGAGGCCTGAGTTTTTGTGAAAGGAAAGACAAACAAAAACGCTTTGAAAAGATCTTAAACAGATAGAAAATGAAGTGCTATGTGGGTAATGGTAGGGTATGACATATTTTAGGTAGCGATTAAGAATTTTAATTGAATGTTATCCCCACTTTTATTTAAGAGATCAAATTTTATTACAATTTCTTATATTATTTGTTAAGAAAGGTTCTAAAGCACTGATTATTGGGAAGAAAACTTTAACAAAAAATGGCTTATTGAAGGCATTTATAACGTCAGAAGTGCTAAAAGGGTACCGATTCGCTCTAAAACATGATAGTATAATAGAATTTTTGTATAAAATTTTAAAAAATATATAAAAAGAGATAGATTTCAAGGTTTTGGGGTTTGAAGCTTAAATATTGGGGAGTCAAAAACTTATAATAAATTAAAAACTAACAAAAAAGAAAAACTCAGAGTTCCAAAAGAATAGAGAGGAATTGATTGATGAACTAAGCTAATTAATAAAGTAAATCTGACGACACTCCAAAAATCTAAAATGTCGTCGCCACCATTAAGATGATTCGTCAAGATGGTCACAGCAGTAACAGCAGCAAGTAAAAACCGCCTTTCGATCTTCAGCTGATTGCGCAAACTTGCCGTAATACTTAATATAACCCAAAAAGATTTCCTGCTGTTTTCATGCGTATTAAAGAACCAAAAGCAACTGGTTTAATTTATTCATCTGGAAACATGACTATCGTTGGAACAAGAAGTACATATGAAAGTCAAACTGCTGCAGAAAAAATATTTGGTATTATCAAAAAATAACTCAATGTTGACTGCAGATTTGAGAACAAAGAAGTCCAAGTTAGAAACATTGTCGCCTCCTGTAAATTAGGATACTCCGTGTGTCTAGATAAAATTCATGATGATAAAGATCATAAATAATTCTCAACTTACGATGATACATTCCCCGGTTTGATTTATCGCTATATGCTTAATCCTGGTGAACAAAAAAAAAAGAATAACATCATTGCGTTAGTTTTTGCATCTGGTAAAATGGTATTCACAGGTGCTAAAAGTCAAGAAGACATTTAGCAAGCCTATGATAAAATCAAACCAGAATTTGTTGCCTTCTAGAAAAAAGAATAACCACCCATCAACTAACAAAACGCAGGTGCCCAATGAGCCCCCTAATAATTAACTGCTTAAATTAAGTGTATCATCTACCATTTTATATAAATCAATCAATCAAACAAACTATCATTCATACATAATAACCAGTCCCTATATTAATAAATACTCTTAATTTATCTATTAAAATTAATAATCTAAATTGTTTATTCATTCAATAAATTAAGTCCATTTATAATCTTTCTCATCCCTTTAGCTAGTCCTCTTCTCACCTCTTAGCCAACCAACCAACCAAAAAAACTAACCATATATTTATTTTTAAATCAACCTCATTCAAATATAAATTCAATTCATCCATCCATAGACCAGTATATCCAGTTACTTAATTAATAAACATGGATAAATATTAACTAACTAACTAGAAGCTTGATGAGTACTAAATCTAGCTTTTACCTAAACATTTTTACATTGAAAATTTGAGAAAGTTGTTTTGAATCAATCTAGACGCAGCAATTTTACATACATACAAACATAAATAAATAAATTCATTCATTCATCCATTAAAATAAAATAATAAATAACTTTAACTCTAAAATTAACTATTTATAACACAAACATAAAACTATTTTCTTTTTTGACACAATCGCATGAGTTCTTTAAATAGTAATAGAGCGCATCAGAATAATATTTCTTTGATTGATGCTTATTTCATAAGGCAACAAGAAATAACTTTTAAATAAAAAACCTTTAATAATTCTTCCATCACCTAATTTTATTAATTTATTATCTTAAAAGCTAATAAGATAAGATATTTATCTTTATTTAAGAACCATATTAGATTTTATTTATTTTATCAACGAAATACTTCCAATAATAGTACAATAATAACTAATTTTTATAAGACAGTACAAATCAAAACATCACTTCGCCCAAATCAAGCGCCTTATACTCATCATTTAACATCATCTGATGCAAAGCTTAGAAACTAATTGAGCGAAGTCAGCTAGCTGTATACTGCTTCAGAAAGCCGAAGTTAAACAGTTACTCTAAGAACATACCTAAAACTAAAAGAAATAGGTTGTGAAAAAAACAAAAGAATATCTTAATTTCTAACTAATTAATTATTATAATTAATAACCTTTTCAATAATTCAATCAAATGAATCAACCAATAATAATAATTGTAAAGATAAAACTATTTTAAAAATAAGATAAATCAACCAATCAATCAATTAATAAATTAAATAAACAAACAAACATAAAAAAAACTTACTAGCCAGTACAGATAAGTGTGCCTTTATTTGTAAAATGCAAAATTTCTTTGTGTATGTAAAAAGGAAACAATTGAAATAATTCAATGGTTTGCTTCATAATGTCATAAATTTTATATCTTGGAAATTACATTAAAGCCTTAAACTTATTTATTTATTCCCTTATTTATTTATTTGTTTTCTATTGATATCTTAAAACTTTTTCATTTTTTATTGAAAAGTAGAATTTACTTTTTAATTTATTTTTCAGTCAATTTTTCGAAAAACAAAATAATTTAAAATGAATTTAAATTAAAATTTAACAGATAAATAAATTAAAAATTAATTAATTAATATATTATTAATGTACCTACCTACCTACCTTCTTTTAGAATAAATCGTAAAGGATATGCTATTTTAAAAAGAATTTTCTAATTGCAAACTTTTGATTGAAAATAACCAATAATATTTTTATATTTCAATATTCATTGTTTAATTAGTGTTATCTGTAATACTCCAAATAATTATTAGGTTTTATTGATTATAAATGTCATCAAACAATTAGCCAAAGACAATCAGAGAAGCCATTAAGCTCGGTGTTGAAAATGATATAGCCAAAGCTAAATATTTTGAAGATAAGTCTGAGGAAAGACAGCTTGAAAAAATAGAAATTAAGTATCAGAAAGAGATGATATAAAAGTAATTTTTTGCTGAGGAAAGAAGACCTGAATACAGTGAAGAAATGAGAGTTGCAAAATACGTTGATACTGCTCTTGGAGATATTAAGGTTTTTTTTAAGGGAATTATTGGAGATGATTATGTTGCTAAGAATAATTTTTCTTTTTCCTAAAAGTAGAAAATATTGAATTATGTTTACTTCAAAAATAAAGCTGATATGGAAAATCCTCTTAGATATAAATCAGCATATGGTGGTATAGAGGAATAAGACATGTACATATACACTCTACAAAATAGAATTCAAGGGATTAATAAATTAAAATTTGATAACAGAGTTTTATACATTAACCAAGTTGCTTAATGTCAAAATCGTATTAGATTTAATGGCTTCTTTTGGGGAATCTTTGTATCAAGTATTTGTTGGGGTACTTTTATGAGAAAATAATCTATTATAAGAAAGGTCTGTCTAACACTAACCTTTACTCATATTGGTGGTAATATTTTATTTTTTTAAAGTATTTAAATAAATAATAAAAACATGTTCTTTTGAGCTTATTTATTACTATTTGTACTGGTTTTGTTATGTAAACTTCTTCTTATGTTAAAAAGAGAATATCTTTAAAAAACAAATAAAATGATTTACTTTATTTATAATTTATTATAGGTCAAATAGCATCATATAGAAGCATAGATAGAGTATTTGATTCTTTGTATCCTATTTTCTTAAAAGATTATGATCAGTTCTTTATTGATGAAGAGAATAGAAAGAAGGAACATGCGGAAGCTGGTGGTATTAAAACAGATGAAATATAAATTATGATTGAGGAGAATATGAAATAAATTAGAAAGGGAAAGAAACTAGCTTAATTAAAAGAAGAGGAAGATTTTGAATGAATGTTTAAATGAGTAATTTGTAGAAGATTTAACTACAAATTCCTTATTATTTATAAGAACCAGAGTTTTAATCATTTAGATAATTTAACTGAAACTAAATGTTTGTAAATATGAACATTATCCTTTGAAATATTTTATATATATATTTATAAATGTAAGAATTCTAATTCGTATTAATATTTATTTTATATGAAGATGATACTTCTGATTACATAAACAATAAAAACCTTCATAGCATTTAAGGTGGTATTTCTAAATATTTTAATTTATAAATATTTGTATTTTTAACCTTAATATTTTTAATGAAAATGGTATTTCTAATTAAGTTTACAATGTTATTCTTCTAGATATTTATTTTTTATGGCAGTTATTAAATGTATTGTTAACCTCTATTATATTTATTTTTAATGAAGATTGTGCTTCAAAAGATTTTTAAAAAGATCTACAAAAAATACATGTGTTACCTACTTTCATAATATCATTTTTAATTCAGATAATTTAAAAAAATTTATTAATGTATGCACTTAACGAAGATAAGATTTATCTCTATGAAGATGAATATTCTAAACATTTTTTATAAAGATCTATTATAATGATTTTAAAACCTTTATTTAATATATTTTTTACTAGTAAAATACTTTTAATTACTTGTATTAATAAATTAGTATTTTTCTACAAAAAAATATCATAAACAATTACAAAACTTATTTTTTTAGCACAATGCTAAAAATTAAACTATTCTAAACCTTATGATTATTTATTTTTCTTTTTAATATCAAAAGCAAAACCCTTTCATAAACTCTTTTTTCAGGATTTTTTTAAGTAATTAGTAAGAAATTTGCAAAATTGCTTAGTGATTTTGTTTTATCAAACTGCTTAATCTTAAAATGATTGGCATGCTTCCTGTGTGTTTAGTTAAAAGGACTGATGCACATTAAATTACTTTTTTAGTTTTTAAGAAGGAAAAATTCAATATTATCAAACAAACTTATAAATTACTTGATGCAGCTAGTAAATTCATGTCAGGGTAATTCTTTATGTATATAAAATCTTCATAGAGAACCTCCAATAATTATACTGATACTTTCATGAAATTATCTAAGATATCTTAAGAGACTAAAGGCTCAAGTAATTTAAGAAAAATCATAACTTTATCAATTAAAAGCTCATCTCTTAAGGTGATTTAGAAATTAAAGGTAGTTAATACTATTTATTTTGTGTTTTAAATGTGAAAAAATGAATAAATTGTTTTAATTAATGTATTTACTTTTATTTTCTGTTTTTAGGATATCTGGGTTTATTTTTTATTTAAAAATAAAATATAACTTAAATAGAAGTATATTTAAGATTGTTTATTTTACCTTGCTTAGTATAGGAATAATTTGATATATATATTATGTTATCAGCACAGATTTAGCATTTTTCGAATAACTTTTGATTTTAAAAATGTGCTTTAGTTAATAGTAAGTAAATCAATTGAATAGCTACTTTAGATGATAACATAAGACAAACCAGACACAACAATTACAAATCACCTTTTAATTCTCTATGTACAAAGATGTTTTTTGAAAAAATCAAAGGGAATAATTATAAATAAATACTGTGGATTTCTCTCTAGATAGTAGTGAAATAGATGAATTGAATGGAAATGTACAATTGTCTCTACCTCAAGCAATTCTGAACATTAAAAAATATAAGCAATCAAATCTGCTGGAATATTAATATTTGACTTTTTTACATACTCTTCATGTCGTTTTTCATTTAGATTGTGCTTCAAAAATTCTAAATAAAATTTGAAGTATTTCAAAATTAGCTTTTTAAATTGGAGTTTAATTTAGAATACCTGTTACTTTTATCCCAAAGAGGGAAGGAACAGGCCATACAAGTTAAGAACAAAATTAAAATTATTCAAAATTTTAATGATGATGATGATGGCTCATTTTTCAAAAATAGCTCAAAAACAAAATGGTAAATTACAAATTAAATATTTTTTTGGTAGAAAATTAATTGATTTCTTTTAGAGATATTATTATTAATTATTAAAGTTTTCTCTTTGGTTTAATAAAAGGAGCCATTAATTTTATTCTTACTAAATTTTAGTTCAAAATAATTAATATTTTAGACAAAATGTATGTGTGAAAATAATCAAATTTACAAAAAATAATTGAAATAGACCGTTTCTTCATTGAATTTTCTAAGAAAAGAATTTATGAATTTATTTCAAATTGGTGTTTTAAATTTATTTGTAATCATAGCATTATTTTTTTTATTTTAAATCTAAAATTATAAAAGAATTTTGGTGATTATCAAATTATTTTAAATGCTAGAATTAAAGCTTAAAGAAACACAAAAATTATTAAGGATCGTAATTATCTACCTGAGGTATTTACCAATTTATTTTTGTTAATTCTACCTTCATTTTGATAAAGGTAAAATGAGTAATCGAATTATTATTATTAAATCAAATAATTCTGCGTTAGAGTAGAATTTAGTTAAAATGTTACATATTTTCTACTTGTTGACCATATAAATTATAAAAATGCAGTGAATTAATTACCTCAAACAATATGATCAGTATTTGTGGTATAAATAAAAATTTCTTTAAAAATTTCTTCAAATTTTTTAATTAGAAAGAAAGAAATTTAAAAAAAACTCAAGCTAATTTAGATAGAAAAATTGTAAATAGCTAACAAACACAGATAAATTAGTTCGGGGCAGAGATTAAAAAATAATAAATGAAAAAAAATATACAATCACGTTATTAAAAATGCTAGCAGAAAGCAACTATTAAAATGTGTGAAAGAAGATAAAATAATATTTAGATTTTAATATTTTGATGTATTTTGTATAATTTCAGTTATCGTTTTTATTAGAAAAAGACCACTCAATAGTCAAATATTAATAATAGCTCAATAAAAAGTCTAAAAGATTGAATGGAAGAGTAAATATCTAAATAAGTCAAGGAAAACAAAGAATATTTACGATATCAAATGAAAAAAAATACTAATAGTATTAAAATGAATTGCTTTGTTTTAATTTTGAAATCAATTTTTTTGATATTTTGATAGTATGTTAGTAATTTATAAATAAATGCTTTTTGGTTTAGCTTGCATTGTGATTTGGATTGATTTCTCTATATTTATAATTTGTATGAATGACTAGCAAGCAGATAATTAGATAAATTCATTCACTTAAGATTCATAAAAAAAATACAAACAAATTATGTTATTACAAAGTAAAAAATTCCGTTTAATAAAGAACATACAGGTTTTAATTGATAGTAAGTGTAGAATATCATATTATAATAGGTAATAATTAAAGGAAAATTACAACCTCGATTGTAGCGAGATAAATCAAACGCTAGACAAATTTCATGAGCAGCTATTAAAACATCCACTAAAATACCCAACATTATAATTATTAGCTTGAAAATTAGCATTCGGAAACTATCTACAAAGCTTCTCCTATTAAAAATGGTAAATGTTCGCCCTGCACTTTCTTTGATGATTCTGTAGAACAAGAGCATTTTCAAGCTTAAGATGACTACAATATGGGCAATATACACTTTGAAAATTAAGATTGCAATAATTACCTTCATAACATCAGCAATATAAATTTAGAAAACGATTCAACTTTATTAAAAGAAGATAATTATGCTGATCAAAATGTAGAATAAGAAAATCTATCATTAAGTAAGCTATTATCTTTACTAAATACTATATGTCTTTTATCTGTCATGTAAAAATATCTTTCAAAAAAAAATTAAGCTATTTTTATTTAAAATGAAGTGATGGAATCTATTCCTGTAATCAGAGAACTGATGGTGTTAGCAGAAGCTGATTCATATGGAAAGATTTAGTTTGGCAATTTTTTTAAACTCCTTAAAAAATTGAAAATCTGCTTAAGTCAAGTAAATATTAGATCAATCAATATATAAAATAAATACAAAGCTTAATTGAATGAATGAAATAAAGGGCAAATAGATTTACAAAAATAATAAATAATGTTAAGAAGTATTTTGAAAAACTCGTAACGAATATAAAATTACTTTGACAAAGAGACAATAAATTATTTTTTCTGTTAAGAAATAAAATAATATTAACACAATTAACTAATTGATTAGATGAACAACAAATCTAAAAAATTTAAATTAAATACAAAACTATAAATTTTATAGATGAGCTTTGCATATTATTTTGATATGTTATTTTATTTGCTAACTGAATCAAATATTTTTTATATTTATTCATACAACAGGGAGAAGCTCAAAAAGTCTTTACAAGGATGAGTGGATAGAATTATGACTTTTGCTCACATGAATGTAATTATGTATTTTTTTTAAAGAAATTAAAATAAATTGAAAAACATAGGATGAGATTTTAACCACCTATTTAATTTCAATTCTTGAATTTTCATGATCAATATTTGATAGGATTTTTATAAAGTCAGTTTAATTACTGAATCTGACACTTCTTTTTTATTAAAAATATAGAGTTTTTCTTGTTTTTTAGCAAAGAGCTCAAATCAATCAATTTAGCTGACATTCCAACCAGCGAGTTACTGCTTAGGTTAGGTATTTTACATACTTCTAATTAAAAGATCTTTAACTTTAATTTATATTCATGTATTTTTAACTGATAATAATTATGAAATTTTCACTTGCTTTTAGTCTATAATATTCCTACTAAATTAATATTAAATGTTTATTTTTTAAAATTAAAGTTTTGAAGTTTTTCAGAGTCTTAGGAAAGGAGAAATTGCAATTAGATTTAAGAGATTTAATGGTTTATAGTAGAGCTCACTTAGATCTAGACTTAGATTTCGTAAATATTTTACTTTTCATTTATTTCACATTTCTTAATAAAAATTAATAAAAACAATAATTAAATATATTTTTAAATAGCTTTACTGGAGATATTTTATTTTCTAAAATTTAAAATAAAAATTACTTTCATAACTGTAAGGTATATGTTAATTTTTTATAATTATTATTATACAGATTTAGCTTCTTGAAATGTTTGAATTCTATGATAATATATACACTGGGGTTATTAAAAAGAAATAATCAATAGTTTAGTTCTTTTAGAATTGTGCTCCTAAGATTAATAAAATTATTAATGATCGCTTTATTTATTAATTAGAGAGTTTTTTATAAAACTAAAGACCAAAGCTAGACACCTCTACTACTCTTAAATTAAAAGTTTATGACGATAAGGAAGCTAAGAGTGCCTAAAAAAAGATGTTAAATCCTTTTGATGTCAAACAAGAAAGAGAGAGCATCTAAGGATTGTTAAAGAAAAATTTCAATCTTAACTTCGAAGTTACAGTTGAAGAAAATTGTGATAAAGAAAATCAAGTAGAAAATGAAATAGAAGATTATTTTTAAGAGAATCACCCAAAAAATAAAGGTTGGCTACAAAGAAAAAGCAAGAAACATTAAAATAAATGGTCTAACTTATTCTTTTACATATACCATGATAATTCTCATTTGATTTCTATCAGACCCACTTCTCTTAAAGTAAAACACTACTTTTATACTATTTTTTTATTTTAAAGGTTTTTTGATTAAAATATTCAGAGAGAAATGAGCTGTGTCAATATTGAATTGTACAAATGTAACTTTATTGAATTGCTTGATTATTAAGATACAAGAAAGGCTAATATGGAAAGAAGAAAGCTAAGAAACAAAAATTTTATGTCTGTGACAGAAGGAGATAAATCAAATACTTACAATAATTCAAATGATATTTCAAAAATGTCAAACTCAAATATTCATACACAATCAATTGCAAGAAAAAATGAGTTATAAAATTTCTTTTTAATTGATAAATCTTAGAATAAGAGCTATTTGATAAGATCAGAAGAAAGCATAACAATAATGAGTACAATATCATTTTATAATAAAACTACTGCATTTAATGAAAAATTAGAAAAAGATTAAAATGCTAAATTATCTAATATGCCAGAGTATTACAGTTAATATTCAGGAATAATTGAGATTGCAATGTGTGACAAAAAATCTATTAACTTATCCTACACTAATCTCAATTAATTTTCCTTTAAAAAATAATATCTGGTTATTGAATAAGGTAAATTAATAATATTTTTAATATGATTTATTCATTTATTATTTTAATAGGAAAGTGCAAGATTTTTAATATCAAGCAAAAAGATAAAATAAATCTAATGGAATATGAGATTAAATTAGATCCAAAGCTACCTCATATTGCATCTTGCCCTTATTCTTTTATGCTTGAAAAAACAGTAAAAATAGAATAAGGATTTGCTGAAGAAGAAGCAAGAAAAAAAGAAGAATAAATGTAATCTTAACATTCTTCTGTAGTAGTTTTCAATCCTTCAAACAGTACAATAAATAATGAAAATAATAAAATGCAAAATAAATTAAACAGCATTAATTTTGGAGATAAGGTTTAGAAAAATGATACTCCAAATAATATTTTAAGTCCTAAGGTTCTTCAATACAATTCTCAATAAAATAATTAATTACAAAATATAAATACCTAGAATTTAAATAATAATACTAATACTAAACAAGGATTTTTTTCTAAAATTTTCTAAAAAATCTATAAAAAAACTCCAGATCGTTTAATAGTTGCTGCTGACAGCGAATACAAACGCAAATAATGGATATTTACTATTAACTTTCACAAAACTATGTTGGTAAGAATGAAAAAGAAAAATAAATCTAGTTTTTGCTATTATCAAAGTTTCAATACTAATTAATTCTTTAGCAATCTGAACACCTAAGAAAATGAATTTAACCAAAATATGCACACAATCAGTATTCATAATAATCTAAATGCATAGGCTTTAAATGCATCACAGTTAAATAATTTAACTCACTAATAATAACTTGCTTTAATCAAAAACAAAAGATAAAATAATCGTTCATAATTTGGCAGTGGAGATTACAAACAAAATGGTTAAAATAAAAACACCTTAAAATTAAGTGAAGTTGAAGGTGACAATGATTACTATGATATATTTGCCTAAAAAGATGTGGTCGAAGAAGTAAAAGAAGAAGATGATGAACACAATGATGATTCTCCAAAATAAACCTTTAAATATAACCCAAATGATTATTAAAATAAAATCAACTCTGCCTAAGCAGCCACATAAAATTAAATGCATTAGAATGCTCATCATACTCGCCAAGGCTCTTAAAGTCAAGTCTATAATACCCTAAGCTCTATGAATAATCCACAATACACTTTGAACATCTAAAAGCATTCTCTCCTCAAAAGTAAACTTTTATTTCTTCCTAAAAAATATTTTAATCAGTGATCTCTTCAAATAGAAATTCGGAATGAAATATTTGAGGTCGAAATAGAATTGTTTTTAATCCACCAAATAATTATGAGTTAAAAATAGAGTTGTTTTATAGCTAATTTATAGGTTTTGAATTAAATACTTTTGAATGAGATTTCAAAAAGCTTTTAAATAAATTAACTTAAGCTATCCTCAAACTCTTTTAAAACTATTTCAAAATCTATCTAATCTTTTGAATAAAATTGATTAGAAATCAATTATTAAAATTAATTAAAAAATTGAGAGCTGAAATTTTTTTATTTGAAGGGATTTTACTTTAATCTAAATTAATTTTATCCTAATTTTAATAAAATTTATTTATTATTAAATAGCAACAGAAGAAAATATGTACACAATGAGTTTCCCATAAAACAACCCTTTATTTAAGAAATCGCTTGTTTAGTTTGATAATAACACTAAGCTGATAATGAATTCTAAAGAAATAAAAACTTTTACTGATGAAGAAGTGTGGTAAAAATTCATAAAGCATTTCTTAGCATTTAATCACTAATATAGTGAAATTGATTTATCTACACAAGTAACCTAAGGCTGTACAGATAACCTACAAGCACCAACAAATAACTGCTCTTACTTAAAATCTACAAATCATACTTAGCCTTTGTCTAATTTATCAAAGAGTACACCAAAAAATAAATTTTTAAATCATAATTAGTACATATTTAATGGAGTTGAAAATCATTTTGAACAAGGATTAGAATAAAATAACCACAGTATAGATCTTCAAAATAAAGTAAATATAGACCTTTAAGAAAACTAGTTCAATGAATTATAAAGTTAAAGGTGTTTATCTAAACAAAAAAATCAAAATATTACAGGATCTCGCTATTAAGAAAGCTCTGTTTTTGAAGAGTTTGAATAAGAAATCCTTGAACCTTGTGCATAAAAAATTAATTTCAGATAAATAATTGTATAAAAATAATTTTGAAAAATTAAAGATTGTAGCAAAATAATTTAAAGTCAAAAAATAGCCAACAAACTAAAATAAATTGTTAAAAAATATACTAAATAAAACAAAAGAGATTAATTTTAAAAATATCATAATTTGATATCTGAACCTCTTAACCTCATGCAGATAAACTCCAATAAAAAAATGTAAATATAAAATACTAATCATTTTTCCATAACAATTAAATAAATAAACAAATAATTTAAATGTTTACTTTATATAAAATGTTTTATAACGCATAAAAAATTTTCTATATAATATGGTATATAAATATTAAATGCTTTTGTCTTAATTATTACCAAATATTATCATTTATCTCTTTCTAATCATAATAATTTATATTTTTCATAAATAATAAAATCAAAATTATTTTCTTTTATTTACAAAAAGAATATTGAAAAAAATGTTTAATTTATTTATATTTTCTAACTTTTTATTAGATTATCTTAATACTATTAGATAACATAAATAAAATAACAATTACTATGGACATATTTTTGGTTAAAAACTTTAAAAAAATTAGTTTAAATAATAACTTTTAATGGGAGGTATTATAATTTAAAAAAGTCATTTAAAATATAAAAGATATTAAAATTGTAATTTGAAAGTTCAAAAATAATCAACAAACTTTAATTAAATAAAGAAAAATATATTAATTTTAAATCTGCCATAATATACCATCTTTCCCTTAGATAAGCTTAAATAAAATAATGTACATATAACATAATATATCTTTCCTAAAAAAACAAACAAAAATATAATTTAAATATTAATTTTAGATATTAAAACTGTTTTATTCTCAAATATAAATTATCAAAATAATGTCTTTTAAAGTCCTTCTTTAAATATTATTTCGATACAAAAAACTAAAAAGTAAAAACTTTTACTTAAATAATGAATTGACTGTAATTTTAACTTATTCCGTTTATGAATTATCTATATGTTTTGTGTTATCTAAATACTTTAGAAAATTAATATCACAAAAAAAATTTTTTTTTATTACTTAAAGTATTTGTCAGCAAATAAGCTATTAACAAATAGGCTAGATTGAAAATTTATTTTTTTATTTTAATGATTTCAACTAAGGCATAAATGTGTTAAATGAAAGTAATTAGAAATTTAAAAGTTAGTGGATTTTGAAGAAATAAGATACAGAATATTCTTGATTTAATGATTGAATTGAATTGGCTGCTCGTAAAAATTTGATAGGATATAAAAGAGACAGGCAAACAATCAATTAAAAAATCAGAAATTATTAAAAAAGTTAATAAATTAATAAATTATTTAATTAGCAAGAAAAAGATTCAAATTAAAACTTATTTCATTTAAAGAAAAACAAAAATGTCCGACTAATAGAAAGCAGTTAATATGTTATATACAAAGATATTGGACTTTGACACTATTTGTTATGATAAATGTGTTAGTACTCCTCAAAAAAAGTTAAATAATAATGAAGAATATTGCTTAAGTAAATTCAAATTACATTATTACATTTAGCAAAGCATATTTTAACAATAAAATTTATGCTTTTTCAAATTTGTGAATGTCAAAATATTATAATTTTTTCTATTTTTAAAAATAAACAGAGGCCTGTAGTATAAAAATGATTAATGCTTTTAATTTCATGCATACTTTAAATGAAAATGGTGGTATTGATAGAATGCAACCTTCTAAGTCCAATTACTGATTTATTAATTGATTGAAAGTAGAAGAAGAAAACAAAAACAAAAAATCTATTAAAAAATCCAATTTAAATCCATATATCCTTAATTTTATTTTATATTAAATGTACATAGTAAGACAAAGAATAGTTACTTAGCTATGATAGATATATCTAAAACATATCTTCCTTTTTTAATTTACAAAATTTTGGGTGAAAGTAATTTATAAATAGTTTATGTTAGTATTTCTTCAGCTGAGTAGATATTTCATTGATTGCTAGTTAACTAAACTTTAATTTTTTCCTCTTCTTTACTACAAATATTCTTAAAAAACACCATATTAAAAGATTAATAATTCTAGAATTCAAATAAAATATAAATTAGAATTAAAGTTTAAGAATTTATTTTGTATTTCTTTAATTTATTGTTTTATTATTTCTATCTTCTGTTTTCTACTCTTCAAAGTAAAAAGAAGATAAATTAATAGCAGAAATCAAATAAATATTTGTTTTTTATCAAAATCCTTCTTTTTGTTTCTCGAAAATATATAATCAATTTCATTCATCAAATTATTCAGTTCATAAGTGCCAAAAAGAATTAGTGCTCAATAATTCAAATCATTTATTTTTGTTAAAAATAAACTAAGTATCCTTATAAATCATTTCTTAATATTAATCAGATGAAAATTGGTAAATATTATCCCTTTTTTTATAGGTGATCTAATAAAAAAATATATTTAAAAATGGTGAAAACCTTGTTGTGAAGGTGAATTTTTTGTCAATTAAATTATTTTAATGATGTAATAAGAATTATTATTTATAACATTTATTTATTTAAGAAAAGAAATTATAATTAATCAATATTATTAAATCAAAGAATTATTAATTTATGTAAAGAGTTGTTATCTATGAAATAAAATACATATAAAAATGATGAAAATTGTGTGAGTAAAGGATTAATTTACATTGAAATTCAAATATTTTATGATTAAATAAGAATCATATTTAATTTAATGTTATTTAAATACGGAATTATTTAAGGTTGAGTATAATTCAAACTTATTAAACTTGTTGATTCTAGTTCATAGGTTGAAGAGGAATATCTTGCTAATTTTAGTTATTGTATTAAGGTGGCTATTGATAATATTATTAGGGCTATTATTGTTAATAGTATTGCTAAGGTGGTTGATAATTCTATTATGGTTAATAATTTTATTGAGGTTGATATTATTAATAGTTTGCTTAATTTTATTATTCTTGATTATTGTTATTATTATTTGAATTGTTTTTAATGTAGTTTTAGTAAATGTAATTAGCTAAAAAGGCTCCAATACCTATAACTAATAGCATAATTACTAACTTACCAAAACCACTAAAAGTACCACTTTTTATTGAATGACCATCTTCATCTTCTGGCTCTAAATTAACTATTCCAATTGCTTATCTGTCATAGTCAAATATATTATACGTTTATCTCATGAATACATCACCTAAAATCCACATATTACTAATACCAATACTAGGAAATTCTGCTACTAAATGAATACATAGACCTTCTTAATACATGATGTAATACTCAGGCAAAATATTAATTATTTGATCATTGTTATCTATATCAGTAAATGTTAAGCTAATAGTAGGGAAATTTTCAATTTGATTTTTTTAACACACACAAACAATAATTCCTACATCGAAGCACCCTCTAGTTTTAAATTTCTCAAATACAGTTGCATTGAAATTTAAGTAATCTTATGTAGGCATATGAATCAAACTAGTACCTGTATCAATCAAAGCTAATCTCAATTCATTTTTGCTATTAAAAAGTTCTTTCTTGTTATATCTTGCAGAACGCATTTTAATAGCCCAATAACTTTTGCTTACTACTTAGAAATAATTAATACTATCTTCGCCAATAAGTGACTCATCATATCCACCCAAAATTAATTGAGAAGTAGTATCTGAAGGCAAATTAGATTAATCATTTGGGGCTGTACTGACATCAATAGAAGAAAGCTTAAAAGAAAACTAATTTTTTTCTATTTTTTTTTCTGTGAACAATCTATTGACAAGGCTTTCTTTTTTGTTTACACCCATACCCATGATACCATCACTCTTTATATTATTTTTTAAAAAAATTATTAGCAAAATACAAATTTTGTATGAAATATCTATGTTATTTTACCTAAAAACCATCTAAATCTTATGCTTCAAAGACTGTGAGAAAAGAATAAGTAGTAGACTTTTTGCCTATTGTGATTTAATCTTTTGAATTATATCCCTTGACTTTACCTTGTCCATATGCAATATCCTAAGTAGTTGTTTAACAAGTATTACTTTAGCATGTATATCTATGATTTGCAAAAGTGCATTAATTGCATTAATCAGAAGGTATCCATAACTAGTTTGAGCCAGTATCAAAAAGAACTGTAAATGGTTAATTTGTTTATCCAACTTATATTTGACCAACATATTAAAGGTTAATAAAATTAGTCAGAGTAATTATTTCTTTGAAGTTAGAGTAACTCCTATGGATGTTTTCCTCAATCTCTTGAGGGGTTGAATGTAAATTTAAAGGACTTATGTTAAGTCTATTTTATTATTGGAATAATGATAATATCTTCCCTATTTTCTGATTCCTAATTTGCTAATACTTTGCAGAAATAAATTCCTTGATGTCGAATTTTTTCTTAAAAGAGCGTTCTAGGCTTATTTCTATTTTTTCTTAGCATAACCCTGAGTTAAGTAAGGTGAATACTGAGACAATAAGCAAAAATATTAGTTTTTATTTCATAATTTTTAAACAAATGAATTGATAAATTTTTAATATTAATATCTTTATATTACTAATTAAAATTAATATTTTTAATATCTACAAAAAGTATCCATAAAATCTTGAAGCTATTTATTATAGACAATTTAAAATAAAAACATAAATAATTTATTAAGAAAACTTAAAATAGATAGAACTAATTCAAACAATAGTCAATCATTAAACATTATTATAGTGCTTATAGACTTATCTATTTTCTTAAAATTATTGTTTTTCTTATTTAAAAATATTATTAATTCTATTGATTTATTATTTTCTAGATATTTTGATTTTTATGAAATCAAAAATACTTTCCTCTAAAAAATGATGTTAAAATGCTAAAAAGTACTTTCAATTGTGCGCCTTTTTTTACAGGCCAATACTAGATATAAAATATGTAAATTTTTAGCAATTTTAAAAAATATAATTAATATAATATTGATAATAGAGTCTATTAAAATTAAAACAAGGAAGTAATTACTCTTCAAAATAAATGATTACTGAAAAATTTAGATTTATTTTTATTATTAAAAATATTAAGGAAAAATAATAATTTTAAATTAATCTAATTAACTATTACAAATAAATAAAATACAGAATGATTTGAACGAGTAGATTTGCTATGTTATCAAGTAATATGTAATACAAATTTATAAATAAACATAATAGCTCATCAATTATCAACATTAATATTTCATTATTTTACTTTCTTATTATTTGATCAAAAATATGGATTTCAAGCAATACAATACTTCATAAATTATTATTATTTAAAGAGCAGATATTTTAAGATCATATTCAGGGAACTTCTTAAAGTTCTTATTTATGAGGAATAATACATAAAATAATATTTGATATTATTATCAAATTTATGGAAATTATTTTTTGCGGAGGAATTACAGGTGGGTTTTATTAATTTATAATTTCTACAAACAATTGAGCTGTAAACTTAATTTAAAAGAGATACATAAAGGAATACAAAGATAAAAAGATAAATAATTAATTAAACGATTCTCTAAATTAGGTTTGATAATATTTAAGTAAAACAAATTTAGCAAATAAATAATGAATTTCAATAGGCAGAACGAATTTTAAATACTAAGAAGAATCTTTCGTTGGCATCTTGAGTGACTATAGCAACACGGATGGAATCATCTGCATTGTTACGAATAATTTGCATAACAGGAGAACAAGAAGGAGCCCATTCATGATATAATCTTTCATCAATCATCAAGCCGTTATTGATAGGAGAAATAGGATTAGATAAACGAAGTAATTCATCACTTGAACCACAACTTAATAACATATAATTACTCTTTTTGTTATCAAATGGATTTTCAAATAGAATTAATTCTGAAACAATTGTTTGATGTCCAACTATTTCTCTTTCTAATGTGTTGTTGGCTAAATTCCAAATTTTAATTTTTGAGTCAGAACCACCAGTGAAAATGATGTTAGGATCCATGTGAGAGGAGTTAATACTATAAACATGGCAAGTATCTTCAATAGACTTTTAGAATGTGAAAACATCTAAGACTTTACGTTGCAAACCAACATTGAATACATGAGTTAGGCTCCAAACTTTAATAGTCTTATCACTTGAACCACTTAAAAGCATGCTACCATCTTTTGTTACGGTTAAACAATTTACTGGTCCACCATGCTCTCTCATTTAGGCCAAAGGAACTCCATTTAAGACATCCCAAATAATAATAGTTCCATCTTATGATGAACTTAATAAAGTTCTACCATCCTTAACACTAATCAAACTTGTAACAGTACCAGAATGACCCTTCAAAATTCTTATAGGAGAATGCTTTTAAATATCCCAAACAATTACTTAATGGTCTCCCATACCACCACCAGAAGCTAAATACAAAAGTTCCTTTTCTTTTTCATTTTCTTAACGATCTTTTTTTTAAAACAAAAAATTAGAATTTTTATTATGAATTAAACTTAATTCAAATTAAAATTTTACTTTGTAAAAATTTAGCTAAATTGGTACCCTTTTAGCTCTTTCCAATATTCATTTCAGAAGGGAAGGCTCTAAATCCTCGAAGTGCGTTGACTGAGGATTAATGATAGCCTTGAAGACTTGCTAAGTGTTTATTCAAAGTGATGTTCCAAATCTTAATAGTTGAGTCCTTAGAACCTGTAGCAATAGTATCTTCATTAAGAGCAAATAAACACAAAATGGAGTCGTTATGTGAAGTTGAAAATTTAGCTTCTATAGATACTTAAAGACCTTTTTGAGGTCTGTAATCGCCAATTACTGAAGTTCTGTCTTCAGAAATTAATGATGTAATTGTTGGGCTCACCTATTAAATAAATTAAATTTTTTTATTTTAAAGAACTGAGTTAAATTTTCAAAAAATTATTTTAAATTTATTTGATTAGTTTAAAATGAAGATTTTTGAAAAAATATTTTACTGTCATATGTCTGAATTCAGGGAATTAAGTTGCATAAGCCAAATGATTAAAGTTTCTAAGGTTTTCACTTAAAGAGTTGATGATGTTCATTTTGATTTCTGTTAATAAAAGTTAGGATGTTTCTGAGTGATTGTAGAGAGGTAAGTGGAAAGACTACTTTGACAATTCATCTGAAAGGAAACTCAAAAGTTTCTTTTCAACTTCCTTTTCAATATTGTCAATTGTTGCTTGAAGCTTGCATTTTTCATCTCTCATTTTAACTATTGTGTCAGTAGCTACAGGGTCTCTTCCATAATAAGTAACCATATTCAAAGTACTGATATTCTAATTTGGTGCAGAAGTGTTATTCTTATTCGAAACTAAATAAGATTTTTCTTTGAAGAAAGTCACTCTCTCTTTCAAATTATTATAATTTTCTTTATAACGATTCTAAAAGTCATCAAACTTAGAATGTAATTTCTCACGTTACTAGTTGAACATCTCAACAACGTCACTAATAGTCTAATCAAAATCAATATCAATTTTCTTTTTCTCTTTTGCAATATGAGCTTCCATTCTTTGAATAGCTTCATCTTCTTCTCCAATTGCCTAAGTTACAGAACGAGGAAGGACTAAATGTTGTAAATCTTGAGCGAATTGTCTATGATAAATTAAACAAATAAATCAAATTAAATTTCTAAGCAATTTCATTAACAAAATTATTAGCTTTTTTAAAAATAAATTACCTGGAGGAAACAGTGCTTTGTCCCAAATTAACATTTTAACTCATGAAAAGTTGATTACCTGCTTTTTTATCACCTTTACCAGAATCATCTTGACCAGGATTAAGTTTTTGGTGAGTTTAATTATTTGTAGTGTTGAGAAGTGAATTTCCTCCAACCAAATGATTGTTGAATTTTCCACCAGCAGCTCCACTAGGAGCAGTGGAATAAAAAAGAGGATTATTGATTTTTCTTTCTGGATTTGATTATTAAGCGTTATTTATTCCTCCTATTTGCTAATTGCTTGTTTGGGGAGGTTAAATTAATCTAGGATTGGCAACAATCTAAGATTAATCAAGAGCTTTGTTTAAAATAGTAGAGTTAGTCAATGATGATGCACTTAAGTTTGGCTTTGAGGTAGGATTTATCTTATTTTTATTATTAGACATCATCATTGATTCACTTAAGCTCTGATCTTCACCGCCAATAGTGCTTTGAGTCATGATAGGGTTTCCATGCTCATCTTTCTTAACTGCTCTCTTAATCTTAATCTTTTTATTTTACAAATCTTTAATCTTTGAGCCGAAATCGAACTCTTCGTAGATAGTGTTCATCATTTTTGTAAACCTATGCTGACTGAAATATCAATATATAAAATCTTTGCTTTACTTTCTATAAAACTTTTTTTAATTTTTAACAAATTTTATTATAAATGTGGAAATTATTCCCTTTTTTGATAATTTAAAAAAATTAAAATGACTTAATTGCTTGCTCCTTACTACTTAATAAAAAAAATAGATATCAAAATTTTTGCATCCTACTTCACCGCATACATGAAAGATATTTTATTGAAAAAAAATCAGTAAATTTTCATTTTCTATTTTTCGCAAAAAGACGACAAACAAAAATCTGATCTAAATTAAAAATAAAATAGAAAAGAAAAATCTAAAAATTTATTTTTAGTTTTTGAAGTTGTTGTTCTCTTTCTTTTTTACTCATAAAACTCATTTTTCTTTATTTGTAATCTTATTCTACTACAAAAAATATTGTCTTCAAATATTTTTTTAAATAAGAAAAATTAAAATCTTTAAATAGAAGATATTGTTTTCAAAATATTAAATTACTTAATTTACAAATCTGTATGTTATTTGTTTAGTTTCTCAACAGTTAGCTTACAACTTTATAAAAAATTGTATTGATTAGAAGCTTTATTTGAATAATTTAACTTATATTCATATTTTTTTTCTTCATTTCAAAATCATAAAAGCTTTTTCTCAAATTGAAACATAAGTTATTTCTTCTAGAGATAGATTTATTTATTTTTTAGGAAAAAATAAATCCATTGAAATTAATCTAAAATTTTATTTATTCATTTTAAAATCTAAAAAGTTAACTCTATAAAATTAGATTAATTTAGTAGCATTTATTTATGAGAAAAAATTAGAACCAGTACTTTAAATTTTCTGAAAGTCTTGTAATTTAACTAATTAATTGAGTAAAAAGAAAATATGATTCTTACAAATTCTTAAAATAATTATTAATTTATCAAGAAATTGTTTTAAAAAAGATAAACCTTTAATTCTATTTATTTGAATTTTAAATTTGATTCTAATATTAATTCAATAAATTACACAACCCAATTATAACAATTTTTACAAAAAGAACTAATAATACTAATAAGTTGTATGCAATACTATATTTTATTGTTAAATTAATGAAGGTAAATATTTAATTTCATTCCTGTTGTTCTTGAAATTTTTTTATTTCATTTTCATTTAGACATAAATTTGCAAATAATTTTTTAAAAAATATTAAAAATTTTTAGATTTTTCATTAACAAATTTAGAAATTTTTACTTAATTGAGAAAGTTTTTTATGCAAATATGAAGATTATTAAGGAAGAATATTAAATTAAGATTAAATGAATAACTCTCTACACAAAAATCAATATTATAATAATATTCAGAAGCAAGCAATTTATAAAAATATAAATTAATTTTTATTTATTAATTTGGTTATGATAAAAAATTACTTTTTAGATTTGCAATTTCTTTTTATAAAAAAAAATATTTCTTGAAATATATTTTCATGTTCAATTTTAGTTATCGTAAACTATTGAATCTTGGGATTCTTCGTCGTCTTATTTGATTTTTTATTTTGGAGCTGGTTTAAATTAAGATTCTGTACTTTAGAATCTACCTTCCATATAATTATTTTCTTCTAACATTTTATGACTTAAACTAACAAGTTAAGTTCTTGAATTGACAAATTTCTATTTTTTATTTAATTTTAGATATATTTTGTTTAATAAAATTTATTAATACTTGCATAAAACTTGGAAGAGGGGAATTAGGGTCTCTTTCTCTTGGCAATTAACGTTTAAAATCTGGGCAAGTAGTACTATTTTAAAATAAATAAAATGAACTAATTTATTTATTTTCCACTAATATTTACTTTCTAAAAATGACTGATTTAGTTTTATAATTATCAAAGTCGTAGAAATTTTCATTGTGAGTTAAAGCAGCCTTATGAAATGGCTTACGAGAAGGTATTTTATGAAAGAGTGGACCAGAACTTCCTAAACCTTTTTTACCAAACTCGAAATTGGGGTGATAATCTGGAGCAAATTCTTTATTTTCATATATTTTATTGTCTTCTCTACCAATTGTTTTTCTCATGTTAAATGAAGGAACTCTCTTCATATTAGACCAAGTTTATGATAAATGAATAGTTTCAAATCTGTTTTCATGAGGGTTACCCTTTGAGTTCATTAATATGTCACCTCTTTGTATATTTTTATTATAATATCAATATACTTTTCTTAATAAATCAAATCTTTACCTTCCAAGTGATCTTCCATATTCAATTAAACCTTAAACCTTTTATGGTAATTTTTCAGGAATAGGCCTTGAATATATTATAATATTAATTATTAATATTGAAATTTTGCAATTTTATTCATAAATACTATGTAAGTTCTTCAAATGTCACTGGAGGTTTTTCTTAAATAGTTTTCGAATATGCTTTTTTATGTACTTCAAGGATGTTCCAAACAAGCTAAGGTGATCTAAATTTACATAAAAATTCTATTAAAATAAACCATTTTAGTAATAATTAAGCTTTACTTATCAAGTACAGTAAATCTAGGATGATAATAGCCTACAGGTTTAGGTGGATTTTTGATTCCCTAAATTAAGTTTTTTCAAAGATGTGAATTGATTTTGATTGCTTTACATGAAATTAATTTATTACCTTTATTTAATTCAAACGTTCACGAGAAAGCTATTTATCAAATGGCTAATTGCCTTCTTTTTTATTTTTATCTTTATCATCTTCATCCTTTTTAGCATCATCTTATTTCTTTTTATCAAACTCATTTACTTTCTTTTAAAATAAAAATGTTTATCAATTAATTCAAAAATGTTCTATTTTATTATGGTTTATTGATGCAAATATGAGAAAATTAAAGCTGTCAACTAAAATATTTCTTGAATGCTAATATTAAATTGATTTTTACATTTTCTAATCCTAATGAAGGATATGATGAAACTTTAAGCACCCTTTTTTTATTATAAAGTATTTCATCTTTCCTTTAAAATATGATGTATTTTTCAGACGTAAATCTACCAGCCTTAGAAAACATTCCCAATCCTGATGGATCATGCACATCAGTAACATATGCCATTTCTCAAATGAATATAATTTCTAACTAGTCCTCTAAATATTTATTCTACTCTAAATAGATTTTAGTAAATTTGATTTTATTTGACAATTTAATAGTTTCTACTATATATTATATATTAATCAATCTTATCAAATTTTATTCTTGCAAAAATCAATTAATTTATCGAAGTTACGAAAGGAATATGTAAAACTGAATTCTAAAAAAACCTGATAGTAAATCATTGATTGATTCATCTTTGATTGACATTCAATTTCTCTACTAAGAATAATAACTTTTTTTTTTAAGCGTTTTATTTATAAACATTTCCTCAAATCAAATTTAACTATTTTAATTAAGCTGTTAAAGATTAAAATTATTTTTATTTTATTTTCATTCATTTATTTTCAATTTCTTTTTCTAAGTTCTCATTTACTTTAACTGTTAAATATCTACCAACATTAAATTAATTCAAAACTACTCTTCAATTGTAAAGTTGATTAAGATAAAAATTCTTTTTGTTGTTTAATTCAAAATCCAATAAAAGTGATTATATTAATATATTTAATATAACATCTCTTTATTATAATACAAGTAAAATATTAAGAAATTAATTAACTTTATTTAAAAAAGTATTAAATTTTTTATTCTCCAAATATTTAAAAGGACAACTCGATTTCAGAAAAAGTAAAGTAGTTTTATGAAAAAAATATTCACCAAAAATAATTTGTAAAAAACATAATATTGTCTTTTTAAGCTAATTTTATTAATAAAATGTTAATTTTGAAAACATTTTAATAATTTTAATGAATCAAAACAATTACTAAATAAAGTCAATATATTTCTAAATATTACTTTAAATTTTCAATTTTGTTTTGATAAGAAAAAGTTTTACTTTTATAAATTAACAAATAAATTAAAAATTGTATTAATTAATAAGATAAGAATCATAAACTTGATAGATAAAGTTGATAGAGAAGCAACTTTTTGATAAAATATAAATAAAGAATTCAGATAATAAGTTAATCCAAGATATTTAAGAAGAGCTAAGAGATATATAAAATGGAAGGAGATAAGTAATAGTAAGAAGGAACATAAATTTAATCAAAAAGCAAGCCAATTGATCCTGAATTTAATTTAGATGATGAAAAAGAAGCATAATATGTTGAATCCAGAGCTTTAGAGGATTAACCTTAAATAAATTTAAATGCTTTACCAACTAGGCTATATTTAGAAAAAGCAATTCTTCCAACTGTATATTAAGCATTAGAAGCTTTAGAAAAAGAAAGACCAATTAATCCTATCGAATTCTTTTCATATTATCTTATTACACATAATCCTTATTCTTAATAACATGGTAAAGTAGCTGTAAACAGTTAAGAATCAAAACCTGTTATCGCTCCTACATAAGCTGAAATAAAATGAATATGCAAAAAAATATAATTTATATTTATCTTTATAAAGTATTTTGATTTTATATCTCCAAAATGGCTTTATTTGAAATAAAAAATACTTCATATTAATTATAAATATTTGAATTTCTGTAAGATACTTTTATCATTGAATTAGTTAATAAAAAATATTCTCAAAATAACTAAAAATTAATGAAATCAATTTTTATTAAAAAATAATTTAATAAAATCTTGTTATTTGTTAAATATTTAAAATAAATTATTTTAAATTTTAATGAAAAATAATTTTTTTTGTTTTAAATATTTTCTTAGAATTGTTGTCTGTTGCTTTAGATTATTTAAATTAATGATTGCTGTATTTAAGATCTTATTAAAGTTGTCTTTGAATCTATTTAATTATTGATAAATTTATTCAATTAATTTTTTAAACAAATGATGAAGGTAGAACTTACTGATAAAAAATAAGTTTTAACAAAGAAAGATAATGGAGATCCTTTTTAGAACTAGAATAATTAATAAATTCCTTATTTAGGTAAAAAATAGAAAAAAGAGTTGGATTTATCTTCAGAAATAGATAAAATACTTGGAGGAGTCAAGACAGCTAAGACTGGCATTAATTTTGTTAGATAGGACAAAACTTAATTAAAAAGAAATAATTCTTTGGAAAATTCGACTAACTTACCTTAGATAAAAATACAAAGTGCTTCTCCTAAGAGAGAAAATTCTTAGCATTAAGTGAATGCAGAAAAGAGTGTTATATACAAATTTAAATAAAAGGATTTAAGTCCTAAGTCTATGAGGATGGCATCTGATAAATCATAGTAGAACATGGCTTAGGAAGAATAGTAAGAAGAGAAATTTTAATTGAAAGGAAAGGCAAAAAAGTAAAAAGAGGAAACAAATTAGAATTCTGAAATGATTAAAAGAGTTACTAATCTTAGCAATGTTATTTATATTTTAGGAAGTTACTCTAACAATTTGTTGGAAATACTTGAGCACCATGATGATAAAGAAAAGTACACTCTTGAACTTATTAACAAAATGAAATCTAAAGAATTTCTTTCAACATAAAAAGAGAGAGTTGGAAATATTAAAAAGCTGTATGATAAGTTTTTTATTGAAACCCTAATAAAAGATGGCCCACAAAAAGAAGTTAACAAAGAAATAACTTAAATTATTGGATAGGAAATTTAAACAATAATTCAATATTATGATTAATATATTAGCAATTAAGAAGATTAGTTACGAAAATTTAATACTTTCCAAGATAAAGAAATTATTTTGATCACTGATTTTTAGGAGGCACTTAAAATATTAATGGATACCTACAATTACTATTTTAAAGTAAAATTATCTATTCGTTATCATTTTTATTCAAAATTTATAAAAAGGAACTAGAAGTATTTGGTAAAAGCAAATAAGAATATAATGTTTATATTAAATCTTTGTACCAGTTTAAAAGTATTCTAAAAACAGACCCAAGAAATGAAAAAGTAAGTTAAATATCATAAGATATTTATGATGAAATAATTATAAATGTAAATAGGTCTGCAAACTGTTTGAAGATTTAGAGGATCTTTTAAAAAGCAATTATGAAAAGATAGATAATGCTCTCATTAAAATAGGAAAACTAAATAAAGAAAATGAAGAATTAACTAAAATTTGCCGAGATTTACAAGAATAAAGAAGTTAGTTTTTGCATAAAATGCTCACTATTCAACATGAGAAATAAGGAATTGGTAATAAAAACATCAATAAATTATTAGTAAATGTTTAATGAATTATTTTTAAATTTTTTAAATAGAGGGTGATCAACAAGATTCAAAATAGAATTCAATTAATTCCTAAAATACGAGCATTAGGATACTAGAAGATTATTATACTTAAACTATAGAGAATTTAAAACAAGAAAATAAAAGGTTAAATGAATAGATTCAAAAATAAAGCAAAAAGATTTAATTATATAACAATATGTTTAAAGATAACAATGGAAACAATCCATAAGGAGGGATAAATGGTAATATGCCTAATTCAATTAACTAAAACTAAAAAGAGAAAGCAGATATGGGAACTAATGCTCACAATAATAGTGGTATTTTAAATAAAAATAATCAATAAGATGATCCAAAGAATAAAATAAAGCAATATTACACAGCTGATAAATAGGTGTAATGTACATTTATTATTGAAAAGAATCCTATAATAAAAAAAGAAAATGATATAACCCATATTATTATACAACCAATAATTTATCTTAAAAGTGCAACTGTTTAATCTAAAGAGTGGACTTTAATGGTTACAAATGCAGTCTTATCAGATAAATTTTTATCTGACATTATGGATGAAAATGATTTGCGTCCCTGCATTCCAATGAATATTTATGTTTGCGAGTGGTTTCTTAAAAAATTTGGAAATAAAGATGTTGCAGAGTCTCTGATGAAAGGTAAAAACAATTTAAAGTTTTTATTAAAATAAAATTTGTTTTTTATGAATGAAGATTATCTTATTAGTTTAAAAAAATATGGAAAATAAAATGAAAGATTTAAGATATTTTGTGAAGTTTGTGGATTAGATGAGTTATTAGAATAGGATTAAGACAATACTTCATATCTTTATAATAATACAGCATATGCAGTTTAAATTGGTAATATTGTTTTATATTTATATTAGATTAAAAATTATTATTTCAAAAGGAATAAACAGGCAGAGGTTTAAAAAAACATATATGAGAACTTAAGAAACTGTGACTATTCTATAGAAGATAGCTTATTTAGTAAGGATGACCAATAAAAATTATTACGGGTAGAACTAGTATTTACCTTTATTCCCAAACGTTTTGCAGAGGTGTTTAGATTTAGTTTCAAATGATTATAGTCTGAGAATATGGGAAACAATTGCTCAAGAAGAAAATCTATACAAGTTAGATCTCTCAGCTTTGGAGAGTAAATTTAAGAGAATTGTATAAATTTCCTTTTAAGATATTTGTATTAATTAATATTTTGTTCAATAGGTGTAATAAGATGTCATTCAAAGAACAAATGATCCTTTAGGAGTATATTCTGGTACGTAGTAAGAATAAGAAGACACATATATAAGATTTGATACTCTATGTAGATGTATTTTAGAAACTATGGTTGACTAAAGGTTCTTTGAGTTAGAAGGAGTTTATTCTTCACTTAAATTAAAATCTAATCCCAGGTTTGAATGTTTAATTGGGTTTTAAGATTTTACTAAAATAGTAAGTAAAGTTTTGCCTAAAAAAAGTAGTCGTTGGCTTGAAGTTACATACAGAGAGTTTTGTTAAGGTAAAAATTTTTGTGTAATATATTAAGTTGAAATTATTAAATTTTGATAAAAAATAGGAGTCACAACAGAAAAGACACCTTTAAATGTAGCAGTTATGAGATTAATACCCTTTTTAGTAAATGATGATTGCATAAAATAAAATTTTTTAAAGATTAAAGCACCTAAAGCTATATAAGAATTAGTTAGTAGGACAGATAAATTTGAAATAACAACTGATGATAACTCAAAGAAAGAAGATAAATAAACAAAATAAAAATCAATAACTTCTATGAATACAGTTAAAAATCCAAGTAAAACAGGAAATTCTATTATGGGAAGTATTATTAATAAAAACTCTCAAACTAATTCAAAACCAGCTAATACTCCTACTAATAATAATAACAATAATAATTCAACCTCAGTATTTGACCCATAAATAGAGCAGTAAAAATTCAAAGAAAGATTAACTTCTCTTTATGATACCATAAGTTAATTAGGCTTGTTAGAAGAAACATACAAAATGATGTACCCTTTAATTAAACAATTAGAGAAAAAAAACTAAAGTTTATTAGCATTACATACAAATATAAAAGAAGATTTCCTCACACTTCCTGGGTCAGTTGTTAAATAAATAAAGTATGAATAATTTGAGGAAAAAACAAAAGAAGATATGATATATGCTATTGAGTCCTCTTGGGAAAAATTTAGAAAAATATTAGCATTTATTACAAAATGAAAGAAACTAAGTTCCATCTAATCAAATAAATTTTTATGTTAATATTTAATGCCATCATATTTTTGTAAAAAAATGCAAATACTCTAATTGTTTATGTAAAGAAAATCTTTTTAAATAAATATTTCTTAAATTTTTTTAACATAAAAGAATGAAAAGAAACTGAGATATTTATTTTAAAGTATTTTTTTGGGTCTAATTTTATAGAATATATTTCATATTTCTTTTTTGCAAAACAAAGAACTCTTAATTATTAGAAAGCATCATCAGTATATTTATAATTATAGGAGTTAGAAGCACAATATTCATTTGGCTTATTTTTAATAAAAAAATTTGTTGAACTCCAATTTAGATATTTTTATTTTAATAAATCATATAATTTTAAATTAATTAAATATTTTTTATTGAATACTGTGGATTATAGGTTGAGTTTTATTGAATTAAATAAAACAAAAAATTAAAGAATTTTTTAAAATGTGGTGAGAACAAATTACAAAAAATGTCTTAGAGGTTTCATAAAAAACAAATAGCTTATTAAATTTTATTTCCATTCAAAGTATCATTTTTGAAGAAGAGAGTTTATACAAATAGAAAATAATTTTCAAATTTGATTAATTCATTGATGCTTTAATTTACAGATCATTTCTTTTAAATTAAAAGATATTTTTATATTTTTTGTTAAATATAAAATAATATTGTAAAATTAAAAAATAACTTAATCAAATTTTGTTTGAGGTTTTAACTTTGGATTTAGTTTTTAGGATAAGTTTTTTGGTTTAAAGATGAATAAAAATTGATAAATGAAATTATATTTGAAATTAAATAAATTTTATGAAATAAGATTCTTAGACTTATACATTTAGACAAAAAGAGATATATAAATTATAATTGAAATTAAATAAATTTAAAAGCATATTTCGATTATAAGATTTATTTATTTATTTTTAGTAGTGTCATGTTTTTATAAGAAGTATCATGGGACGTAGATGAAAGTATTTCTATTTTATTTTAAGATTAAAAATGAATGAAATATGTAAGAAGATATTTTTTAATAAAATTTTACCTGTCGTTTTCATCTCTTTTGAGATAATCACGATCAAGGAGAGATTCTATACGTCTTTTAATAAGTGGGATTTCTGGTTTAAAATTATTAATAAGCTTAATAACTTCTGGGAATAAATCATTATGTTTCATGGTTTTTCTACTTTTCATGATTCTTACAATACAAGCATCAACTATAAATTCTCTTTCTCTGTTCATTTCCTCCATAAATTGAGTTCTGCCTTCATCATCTTCTTTTTATTTCTTTTTTATTTTAAATTTAAATTATTCTATGCTCTTGAAATAGATTTTAAAATAAATACCTTTTGTTAGGCCTATTTACCACCAGGAATGCATTTTATTTTTTTAAGCTTATTTTAGAATTGAGAGTTAATAGAAAGCTCAGAGTTGTTAGTAATAGCATCTCCTTCGTCACTCTTATTCAAAATTTTTAATTTAATAAATGGCATCAACATAAACTCAAGCTCATTCTCAGGGATACCTGAAATTTAAATAAGCTTTGGATAACTAATTGTATTAGCTTAAGATTATATAGAGAGTAATGCAACCATTTAATATGAATTAACAATTAATAAGTATTTCTCTTTTGATCTAAACTAAATTTCTGCAGTACCTTAGCTATACAACCAGTTAATATTTCTACCTTTATACTTAGATTTGTAAAGCTATTCAAACTTCTCAATAGAAGGTTTTAAAATTTAAGGTGTGCTAACCTTTTCTTAAGTATTTGCAATAGGCCAACTACCAGTTGTAAGAACACTAACATTCATTTCTATACCAAGAGGATTTAAATTCTTTCTATTATCTTAATTGAATTCTTCACTATTATTTATATCTTTAAGCATTGTCTCTATCTTATTTACACCAGTTTAACCTGCTTCAGTCTTTTTTTTACATGATAGAATATATTTATTATAAACTTCCCAAAGATTATTAAATCAATTAAAAAGTTATTTTGAATTTACTTTTTGAGTTTTTAAAGTGAAAAACACCCAAACAAATCTAAATGGAAATCTTTAAAAATGAAATATTTTTTACCTTGAATCTGGCAATTAATGATTTTTCTGCTTCTTTATTTCTTGAAGTAGCGTTAAGAAGACGGTTAGAGAAGAATTTTTAATAATGCTTAAAGAAAGTATCTCTTGAATAGAAATAAACAAATATTCCAACAATTTCTTAAACACGTTCTTCAATTTCTTATTCATTCTAAAGTCCTTCTTGCTTCAATATGATATCAGCATGAGTTGCAAGGAAGAAAGTACTCTTATCATTTTTATTTAAAAAGGTTTAGAAAGCATTATCTCTGGCCTTCTAGATTGTAATATCTTGATTAAATATGTCTTGTACTAAATGGTCACATTCTTTCTTTAAAGCAAATACCTTTTGGACATACTCAACAGCAATATCCTCTAATTATTAGAAAGAAAGACAAATATTTATTTTTTTAAAATATTTAATTTTTAGAAATTACTTTATGTTACTCCTTCAGTTTTACGACTCTCTG
This sequence comes from Tetrahymena elliotti 4EA, assembly GCA_000231825.2. NCBI lineage: Eukaryota > Ciliophora > Oligohymenophorea > Hymenostomatida > Tetrahymenidae > Tetrahymena > Tetrahymena elliotti. The sequence continues at coordinate 965,319 of JH720304.1, read as the reverse complement.
ATTATTCATTGAATATGTTACCATGATGGTTAATATATTGAGTGAGCTTTTTGGCAACGTGGTCAAGAGTTTCAGCAACTCTTTTGAAAAGTTTGTATAAATCTTTCATTTATGCTTCTTTCTTTTCTTTAAGCATAGAATATAAACCAGTTTATTCGTTATTGGCTAATGCTTCACTCTACTACTAAATGACTATTTACTCTATTCTATTCACAATAATCTTTTAAGATTTACTATAGAAGTATTAAGCTATTTCTTCTTCCTTTTTAAGACTGTTTAATGCTTATTCTACATATTCAGGAGTACTTAAATTACTCCATTCATTAACCTTCTTCAAGTAGTATTATTCCATCTATATAAAAATAAAATATTAATTGAATCATGTTTTTTCACATTTTATTTTCAAAAGTAAAATCTCATAATTATCAATTTCATTCATTTTTCATTTAATAAAATTTAAATTTTGTTTGGAAAAGAAAATAAAAGAGAATAAGCAGAAGTGTCTAATTAACACACATCAGACATCAGAAAGAAGAAATAGATAAAAAATAAACGAAGAGATATCATTAATTATCATCTTTCTAATTTTCCTTGTTTTAAAAACATTCTATAATTGATTTTTGTTCATTTTTTAAGCAGTTAAAAACCATAAAAAGTATTTGAAAAATTAAGTAGATTTTTTAAAATGAAATTAAAAACAACAAATTATCTTTTTTTTATTAGAATTTGATTTATTATTTATAAATAATTACTTCATCTGCAAATTTTGCTTGGAAATTATCTTCATAATACTTAGAGCCATCATCGACTTCATAAACAAATTCTGAAGAATTTGGTATCTTTTTTAGCTTGACAGTTTTTTTAAAGCCCACTTCTTGGTAGATTTGAATTAATTTTTTAACAGTTTCACGAGGTATCGATTAATCTTCTCTTGCCATTTTTTGGAAATTAACGATGTGAGTAAAGAGTTTATTGTTTATAACCTAAAAATATTCATCTCTGTATATCTTAAAGCCTTCAACGTGGAGAGTAGAACTCTTATTTTTTAAAAAGAACTAATCAAGATAATAGAATAGACGAGAGAGCCAGTGGAGGTAAATTTAAAAGTTTTTGTATTATTTATAAACTTTCTCAATATATTATTCTTGATCCTTAATTTAATTTGACTCTTAAACATCTCCTTATAAATATTCTTTGATCAACAATTTAAACCAGTTGAATAGTCTTTCCTCATTATTTTATATCTTTTCATCTTTGTTTGCTGTTGGTTCTTAAGAAGAATCACAAGCTTTAATAACTGCACTATTTTAGTTATTTTTAAAAAATATTTTTATTTTTTTCTAAATAAATTCATTCAAAAAGAAAAAAAATATATTCAAAATAAAAGAGTTTTTCTTTTGAAAATTATTTTTATCTCAAAATTTCTTGATAAAGTCTTAAACTTGCTTAGAAATATTCCATCTAAATACTTTTTTGGCAATATTTTAATTTATAAAATATGAGTTTAATCAGTAAAATAAATTGAAACATCAAGTTTATATGATGCAGCAAGAATCTTACTAGAATTATTTTCAATTATTTGCTATTTTTGCTTTTATTTAAAGAGATTCTGATTGCTTAAAAGTAAAAGTGACACTTTTTAGTAAATCTATAGAAAAGAAGTATTACTTGTAACATGGCATATACTCTGCGTTTGAAACAACAACATTCTCGCCTGTCTTTAAAATTCTTAGTACTTTTGCATGTACATCAGTAACTAATTCACGAGCTTTTTGATATAGCTCTTCATTAACTTTAGCTGTGTGAAGCATATTTGAAATCTATCTATCTAATAACTTAATGTCAATTTTCACTATTCTTTTAAATAATGAGTCTAATTTAAATTGAATTATTCTGTATTTTATTTTATTTATTTGATTTTGCAAATAATTGAATATATAAATAAATAGATAAATAATTACTAATAATACCCATGATATGCATTAGATAGATATCAGATTTTGCTTTGACATTTATCAATTCACAAAGAAGCCTTGTTATATTCTATTCCTTTTTTAACATTTTAATTTGAGACAATATTTTCTTTTCATTTTTTGATAAGAGGTTCGATAAATTCTGACTTTCAACTTTTCTATTCCTAAAAATAAATTTTTTTAAAACGCCTCTACTATTTCTAAGCTATCAAGTTATTTATATAAATAAAACAATCATCATTTATTCTAAATTAAAATGAATATTTCACAAATTTAATTTATTTGTTTAAATAAATAGTGTAGAAAAAAAACATAAATATTTATTTACTTTAAGTTAATTTAAATGTTTTATCTTCAATCTTAGAAGAAGTTACATATAATAAAACAAAAAAAAATAAAGTATCATTAAATTAAATTATTAAAAATATAAAATAATTAATATAAATTGCTCGAATAAAATATCTAAAAATTAAGAAATTAAAATTTTTCCAATTTATTTATTATCAGTACTTTATTTAAAAGCTTGATTTAATTTCAAACATACCCTAAAAGTAAGTATAAATGATTTTCCATATTACTCAAATTCATTTCAGTGAAATAATTTTAAATAAAATAAAAATTTTTGTAAACTTTCATTTTTTATTTTAAAAACTTTATTGACTTGAAAATTAGGTTTAATTTTAATTTATTTTGAATAAATTCTAACCTAAAAATATTGTTTTTACTAAAATATAAGGAGGATAAAGTATTTATTTGTAATATTAATAGATTTTATTATGAATATAAAATTTAAGGATCCTTCTCTCAATGATCAATATTCAATAAGTAAGTTGGGTCACTTATATTAATCAAATAAAATAAAAATAAAATTTCATTCATTTTTAGTAGGTGAACAGTATCATAAAAAATCCTAATTATTCCAGAGTTTGTATCTTTAAATTATTCAATGATGGTTTGTGAAATAAAAAGTAATATTTCTCTACAATTAAGTTAATAAATGCTCTTTAAAGTTAATAATAATTTAAAATTACAATTAATTTAGTTAAATTTTTAAAGAATTCAATTAATATTGTTAGATGATTATTATTATTATTATTATGTAGGATCTTTTATTAAAAAGAATTCTAATTAGGTATGCCATATGCCACAACTACTTTTAATTAAATTTTTTATGAAAGTAACAATTTCATAATTAATTAAATATTTCACTTTACACTAAATTTGAATTTAAAATAAAAAAAATGCAATATAATACAGCTTGTTTAATTTATGATATTATATCTTTCATTAAAATTAATTTTTCAAAATAACCTCAAATTATGAATTATTTTCCATTTTACCAAGGATTCATCTAAACAGACTCTAGGTCAGAAAATTCCTAAGCATAAAAATCTATACTTGTTGGCTCATTGACAACAGATGTTCTTCTACCAATCTATAGAAATAATTTTATTCACATCAGCAAAAAATTCATCAAAACAGAAATTATTTTTTTTATTCTTAAATATGATAAAAAATTAAAAGTTGTTTTTTAATTCTTTTTATTTGTTACAGTTTAATATTGCTTAGAAATTATTTTTGATAATTGAAAAAAGTAATGTAAAGAAATAGAGTTAAAACAGAATCACAAAAACTAAATATACATCTCTTTACATATTCACTTTATTTATAATTTAATATTTAAAATTATTTGTTTAAGTTTTCATAAGCGAGGTGATTGCTTCTATTATAATGGGGTACTGTAAAGATCATCAATGACTTTTTTGAAGACTTACTTTGCAATATGTCTTTAGAGTTTAAAACTGCTAGTCAAACAGCCATGAAGAGCTAGAGATAGAGGTTCTAAGTAAATTTTTTGAGCTTATTCAAAAGAAAACAATCCCTCTGATTTGCCAAATTCTTGAACTGCTCTTAAAAAGAACTAATTAATTTACTAGTTTTTACATAAGGTTTCTAACTTTTATTCTTTTATGCCTAATTCTTATGCTATTTTAACTATCTCATCTGGTTTTGGGACTATAATTGCTATACAATAGGTTTGCAAAGAATCACCATGAACAAAAGCTTCTTAAACACCTCTTGCTCTTATATAAATGTTTTCAATTTTTTCTGGTGAAACATATTCACCTTGTTGTAATTTGAAAAGGTTTTTCTTTCTGTCTATTATTCTCAAAGCACCACTTGGTAAGATTGCTCCAATATCACCTGAATGCATCCACCCATCTGAATCAAATGTTTCATTGGTTTTTTAATCATCTTTATAATAACCTGCAAAAACACTGTGTCCTCTGACACATATTTCTCCTCTTGGCATATGATTTCCAAACTCATCTTTATCAGTAGATAGATAACCCATGTCTGGAACATCTTCTAACTTAATTTCAATACTAGATACAATACCTCCAACATGATTCTCTTCCATGTCTCCTATCACTTATGAAGTCTCCATTCCTGTTCCTTCAGTTTAACCATATCCTTGAGAGACATTGCAAGAAAAGAGGACTTTGAAAAAATCTAATACCGTTTGAGATATAGGAGCAGCACCAGAGCTCATACTTCTTAGCTTACCACCAAACATATTTTTAAATTTACTAAAAATTTATTGATCATAAACTGGATGGTGAACTGTGTATGTTTCTTTTTTCTGTAAATTTTGTAGCTTCTCTTTGATAGCTTTTTAAATAATATCTTATTAAGCTTAAGGCATTCTGCTTATGACTGCATTAATCTCTTCATAAAACTTATTTAAAAGTCTAGGGACAAATATAGCAACAGTTGGTTGGGCTGCTGCAAAGTCTTCTCTCAATTTAAGCATATCTCCTCCATAATAAGCTATTTTTGTACCTGTAAACCAGCAAGTTACTTAAACAAATCTTTCATAAATATGAGGCAAAGGCAAGTAACTAAGGAAGACATCTTGATTATCAAACTTAGCATCACTCTTCTATTAACTGCAAACAATAGAAATCAAATTTCTATGAGTGATCATAGCTCCTTTAGGATTACCTGTTGTTCCAGAAGTATAGCTGAATGAAAAAATGGTATCTGATGGAAGATTTTTAGGTAAGGGTACTAAATTTTTTCTGCCTTAATCTATTAAATCTTAGAATTTAAGAATTTTAAGACCTCTATTTTGCAAGGTTTGTTAAGTTTAAACACTAAGATCATCGTCAATTGATATGATGTACTTTAAATCATGTAGGTTAGGTGCCTTTGACAATATTTCTATTTGTTAAGTAGAACAAATACATGAAACAATACCAGAATGTCCTAATATGTAGCTTGCTGATTCAGGTCCAAGAGTATCATATAGAGGAACCATAGTATAACCATAGAGGGCATTTGCAAAATCACAAATAGTCCATTCACGTCTGTTTTTGCAATAAATTCCTATCATTTTCAAAGTGCCATCAAAATTTTAATTTAAATTATTATAAAACTTGAAGTCTTTGTGCTCATTTGACACTTTAAGTAAGTTTAAATTCTAGAATGAAGAACCTATGGCTACTGCTTGATTATAAACATCTTGGTATTTTTCATACTCATAAACACCTGTTTTAAGATTCTTAGTTCCTAAAAAATCAAACTTACTATTTACGCTAAGTCCTTCCTTGATAAGATCTTGAAGATTAAAAACCCCAGGGAGAGGTTAAAAGTGAAGCCCATTAACAGAATTAGGATTTCTCATGGCATGCGAAGAATTTGGAAGCTTATTTCCAACAGGAATATTGTAAACTCTTTCAGAAACCGAATTTTAAAGTGGTTGATTATTGACACTCATTTCAAGTATTATCTATTTGGCTAATTAATTAATTTATTTATCTAATTATTTTTTTTGAAGAAATTATGTTGATATTTTTAATCAGGTGAGTATTTAATAACCAAAAAATATCAAAAATCTAAATCAAGTATTTTTTGATAATCGTTTTAAGATTAGAAATTGCATCATTTTTCACTACAAAACTGTTCCGAATATCTTATTTAAGTCTTTAAATACCAAAAAAATGTATTAAGTTTTCCATCACCTGCTTATTTTCTTTATATAAAAAATTCATGACACCTTTAATTGATTGCTCAAGCAATAGCTTTAATACTTTTTTACACATATTTTTTGCTTGAAACAACTGATCAAACATAAAAATCTATTTTACAATAACTAGTAAAATCTTGAAGTAAATGAATAAATATTATGTTTTTTTTAAAAAAATGATGTAATTTTTATCTTTTATATTTTAATTATAATGCGTGTACAAATAATACGTAAACTCTACATTAAGTTACTTGTATTTCTTACTAAATTTTTTCTTACAAAAATAAATATTTAATTAAAATCTAATATGACAATCACACTTTTATTCAAATTTTATTATCAAAATCAATTTCAATTTTTGATGGTGTTCAAATAATCCACAAAATAGAAATATTAGAGAAAAAGAAATTCAGTAATTAAAGCAAGAAAATTGTTTGCAAAATTTCACATTCTTGTTTAAATATTTTTTAAAGGAAACTATTTATAGTAAGGAAAAGTAAATACAACGCTTATAACTTATCTCTCTCTTAATTATATTTTAGGTTTTAAGGGGTTTTTCAGATAACAATATTGTAAATACTAATGCACATTTTCAACAAAGTTTTTTTATTTTAGGAGAAGATCTCTTCAACCTCTCTCATAATAAAAAATAAATTTTTTAATTTTTATTTATTCATTCTCATCATTAAAATCTAATAAATCAAGTATGTGATCAACCTTGAGTAGAAATAATTTTCTGATTATTTTATTATTTATAAAAAAACAAGATAAATTATTCTTTTTAAAAGTGTTCAAAAAATAAAAAATTAAAACAATTTTCTTTGAAAACTTTTCAAATAATGAAATTTAAAAAATGATAAATAAAAAAATTTTACATATTCCAATTCATTCATTTTTCATCAAAACTTTCAAAATTTCAAAATTTTTAGAGATTTATTAAAATATTTAGAAAAATGAGTAAAAATTTAGTTTAAAAAATAAAAATAAAATTTCTGAATATTTTCTCTTTATTTTTTTGAGGAATAAAATAGATTTTGATAGTTGATATTGTTTACTCGTGATCTAATATGAAGCACAAAACTGTCATTTTACATAGTAATATAAATTATAATTCATTCAGTTTTAAAAAATACATTTTGACTATCTTTATTTTAAACTAAAGGATTTATAAGATGATTCCCTAGAATAATTATTAGTCCTTTAAGTTTTTTCAAAAACCATTTTTTCAAAGCTTTGATTAAATTTTAAGATTCAGTGGAGTGCTATAAAGTTAATCAAAAATCTACTTAAAAACTTATTTTGCTATATGCCTTTTGAGTTTAAAGCTTGATGTGAGACATACATGAATTGCAAGTGAAATTGGTTCTAAATGAATTTTATAAGCCTATTCAAAAGATAGCAAGCCCTCTGATTTTCCAAATTTTTAAATTATTTATAGGTAAGCTTCATTTATTAGTTAGTTTTTGCAAAGTATTTCTAATGACGTTTCTTTTACATTGAGTTCTTTGGCTATTTTTACTATTTCTTCTGGGTTTGGAACAATAATTCCTACACAATATGATTATAATGAGGCTCTCCTTATTATAATTTCATTAAATTCTTTTTTCTATCTATGATCCTTAAGGCCCCATTAGGTAAAATAATTCCTATATCACCAGAATGTATCCAGCCATCTGAATCAATAGTTTCAAGGGTTTTTTGATCATCTTTATAATATCCTGCAAATACACTATGACCTCTAATACATATTTCTCCTCTTGGCATTGATTTGATCTTCCTTATTCATCTTTATCTGTAGAAAGATAACCCATCTCTGGCACATCTTCTAATTTTAGCTCAACACTTGCAACTATTCCTCCTACATTCTTTTCAACATTATCACCATATACCTAATTTGTTTCTAATCCAGTGCCCTCTGTTTGACCATAACTTTAGTTAAAGTTAGCAGAAAAAACACTTTGAAGAAGTCTATTACTTTTTAAGAAAGAGGAGCAGAACCACTACCTATTGACTTAATTTTACCACCAAACATATCATTGAATTTTTTAAATATCTACTAGTCATATATTGGATGAAAACAGTTGAATTTTATTCTAAGTATAAATTGTTAATCTTCTTATGTAATGGTAGTTGATTCTTAATTCCCTAAGCAATTAAATCATCATAAGAGTATATCTTTACACCTCTTTAAGTTTATATTTCTTTTGATTCCTAGCTATAATTGTCTTCTAAAGAAATTATATTCTTCAGGTCTTACAACTACTTGGTTTTACATAAAGTTTCTATTGATTAAGCAGAGCAAATGCAAGTTGTTATTAAAGAATGCCCTAAAACATGACTAACTGAGTCTGGACCTAAAGTATCATATATGGGTACCATTGTATATCTATAGAGTGCATTTGCCATATCTGATACAGTCCATTCTGGTCTATTTTAATAAATACCTACCATTTAAATTGTACCATCAAAACCTTAATTTAAGCTTGTGTACACTCTGAACTGCTTTTATTCATTTGATATCTTAAGAAAATTCAAATTCTACAAAGAGGAACCTAAAACTTTAACTTTATTATAAATAGCTTCATATGTTTCATATTCATATGTTCCTGTTTTCAAGTTTTTGGATCCAATAAATTCTCTTGAGCTGAAATTTTTTAATCCTTCATTGATCAAATCTTGTAAGTTTTGAATATTTAGGTGAGGTAAATAAGTTAGCTCATTTAATGACTTAGGATTCCTCATCACATGAGTAGCATTAGGTAATTTATCACCAATAGGGATATTATAAATTCTTTTTTAGTTAAAATTGTCTTGGATGTAATTTGAAGCTACTTTACTCATAGTTATTTTTACTTTTATGGATCTTTTTTATGGCTTTTTTTTAATTAAATCAGTTTTTAAATTTTTTTAATTAATCTAAAGTCATTATTTAATATTCATTATACAAAAAATAAAAAACACACCACAAAATACATTCCAACAAGCAGATTTATTTATTTTGTTGTTAGTAGAATTTATATTATGCAATGACCATTCAATTTTACCTAATTAATAAATATTCATTCAAAAATTGTGATAGAGTAACCTTAAGAAATATGAATATCTGATTTACAGTTTTTAATGTTTAACACAAATAAAATCTTAACTATGTTGGACAAAATTGGAAACAACTTTACTCATAGTTATTTTTACTTTCATGATATTTTTATTGATTTATATTTTTAATAAAATCAGTTTTTAAATTTTTTTAATTAATCTAAAATCATTAACATTCATTACACAAAAAATAAAAAACACATAATAAAATTAATTCCAACAAGCAAATTTATTTATTTTGTTGTAAGTAGAATTTATATTATGCAAATCATAAATACTCCATTCAATTATTCAATAAATATTTCAATCTATGTTCGTGCATTTACATATTGATGATAAAATTCTTTTGTCTATTTCATCAAAATCTTATCTATAATGAAATTTTGAAATAAACTTTTAGATGTATCTTGATTGCAATTACTGAGACTGTAGAATTTGCATTTATTATTCAAAGTAATTTAGTTTTCTTTCTTCACCTATATGATTGAAATTTCTTATAATTGTTATTGATCTTAAAAAATTTACCAAATTAAGTTAAAATTTATTCTAAATTGTTATCATTTAAGTTCAAATAAATAGATGAGCATCCAACTAACTATAAAGCAGCTAATTAGTCTTTAGTTAGTAATGAAAGCACTGCTTTCTTCAAAAATAAAATATCTTTGTAGACTTAAAAAATGTCAATGTTTTTCTTAACTTCTTCTTCAATCATTTTTTTTGTTTAATCACTAAATCCTAATTTATTTAAACCTCTTTTTCTTTGACAAAATCTAATTTTATTCAAATAAATTTTGCTTTTTTAAAATTTGAGAAATAATTATTATTATCCATTATTTAAAATTTTCTATTGTTATTTCAGATAATAAGATAATAGGGATTTGCAATATTTTTATTAAAAATTACAAATATTTAAAATTGTTAAGATTAAAAGAAAGAATAATTTAATAAAAGTTAGAATTTTTTTCCTTTATGTGTGTGAGAAGCATACATATATTGAAAAAATCTGTAAAGTTTAATTTTAAAAAATAAAATGAAACCACTAATCAAAATATTAAAACCAAACTTAGGTTTATTTTTAAATTGTTAGGAAAATAAAACATAGAAATTGGGATATCTAAAATCTAATCAAATAAATTTACCTTGTTTTAAAAATAATATCTTGAATAGATTTTGAAATTGAAGAATTGTAGATAACTTGCACTTTTTCACTATAATAATCAAAAACTGATTTATTTTAATGGCCCAAATTAGGTTTATTCTTTTCAGTCATCTGTTTTCTTTTAAACAGAATTTTTTAAATAGAAGCTTTATTTTTTTTTAAGTTTATTAACTACTGTTGATTTAATCTTTTGTTAAATAATTAATTTGGAGACGATTCACTGCAAATACTTTAATCAATTTTTTGTTAATTTATCTTACTCTGTTGTTTATAAAAGCTAGGAATATTTATTTATCTTTCTTCTTGTATTCCTTCTTTGCAATCTTAAGACATTGAAAACTTACTATTAGCTAATTTAAATGATTAATTTTAATAGAATGTTTTGTCTTAATCATCTATCAAAGAACAATGCATATTTTCACTATTAACTATGCTTTTATTTTTTGAATCTAGTTATTATTTCGTTTTTAGCATTAAATATGGTAGAGCAATTGAAGAATACTCATCTTTTTCTTCAACAAATTGGTTTTTAGTTCTTAAAAAATTCAAATTAAATTCAAAGTCTTAATTAATTTGAAAAAAGCGATTCTATTTTAACATCTATGAATAGGAATCTTAATACATATTTCTTAAAAAAACCATAAAAAAATCCTGCATTAGTGATTTTCTTGCAAAATATCTTCCTATAAAACCTAAAAACATTAAAATTGTAAATGTGCTATTGACCATGGCTAAGACTTATGGCAAAGTTTGATATTCAATTTTAATAAGCTGTACTACCTCATCCATAATAATATTGAACTATTGATAAGGCCCAAAACCTCCAGTTTAGAAGATATATGATCTATCAAAGTTTTAATTATTCATACTATATTAAATTGGAGATGAGAAAGATTCCTCAGATTAAATAAACAAACCCTACTTAATAGTAGTAGTTTATTTCTATGTTTAAACAGTAGTAAATATATACTGATTTCCTACTGAGTATACAAATATATTTCTATAACTATTCATAAATTGCTTAGAAGTAAAATTATATAATGTTGTTTATAGCATTAATCTTTCACCTGCATATAACCCATTTATAATTAGATCTATGTCTTCTTATTTAGCACAATTACTAGGAATAGTTGTTTTTAATATATCTTTATCTAAACAGCCATAAAAGTAAATTTATATAGAAGAAGAAGCATCATGCTATTTATCACTAAATAAAGTATTATTTTATAACTTAGAAAAGTCAATGCAACTAAAACCTTTTAACTCCTCATTTTAACACTCCATAATATCCAAATGTATAACATCTTCTTTATTTCCATTTTAAGCTTAAAATATTGCCTTATAAACAATATAAGTTTAATTTGTTTATTTGTGTAAATCTTCAATACTTTTATTTAATTCATACTCAAATCTAAATCCCAAAATATCATTTTTTAATTCTATGTCAATTAATTTTGAAGGTATTACATTTTACGACCTATAATTTGGTTCAATCATATTGTTAAAGTAGAGCTAAAGAATGTAAGTTAAATATGTTAAAGCAGTAGTTACAACTACAATAGTTAAAAAAGTACCTAAATATGTTCCTTTTTTAGAATTCAAATTACCCAAGTTAAAATTAAATTAAGTTGAAAACATATCTAATTTTGTAAAATTCATTTTCAAAATCTAGACTACTTGCTAATATTAAATCAATGATTCTACTAAACTTTGATTGTTTCTTTTTTATTGTTCTTTCTTAGTAAAAAAAATTATAATTAAATTAAATTAATAATTATTAATTGTAATCAAATTTAGCTGTTACCATTTATTTTTGTAAAGAAAATAAATTAAAAAATAATATCTAATTAACATTAATCTAATAAAACGATTTTAATTTATTTTTCTGTGACTCATTATTTATTTTCAGAAATATTTATGCTATTTAAAAAATAAAATTTAGTTACAAAAAAAAATTAATTTTTTTCTAAATTTTTTTTAAATAAAGTTTTTAGAATTATTGATATGAATATTCTTATATTTTATAATTATTGTCAATTCTTTTTATATCTCACCATTGATATCCCCCAAAGTAGGGAGGTCTCATTTTGAATGAATATATTAGAAAAATATTTAATTGAAATAACTTAAAATTCTAATGAAATTCCATCACAAAAATATTAATATATTCTAAAAATGAAAGCTAAATCAAAGGATGCAGTAACCATTTATTATTTCATTTATTTAATTGAATATCCCCATAACTTTTTTAGTCAGGAGACCTCATTTTGAATGAATTAAACTGTAAAATGAACTGATACTAATGTTGTTTTTTGACAGTTGAAATGCAAATTTTAAATCTATAAATAAAATCTTGAGCTTGCTATTTAAATTAATTTTTCATCCTTTAATAAAATTTTAATTTAGTTTTTAAATAATACATTAAATAGCTTTTATATCAAGAATAAAAAATGCTATGTTAATTATTTATTAAATAATATAATTAAATGTAAATGGTATAAAATTAATTTAGAATTAAATAGTAAATAAATTTTTCAGAAATTTGTTTGAAAGTGCATATTTTTAAGCAACTTATTTTGATTTTGAATGCTAGTATCAAATGAATATTTGATGAAAAGAAAATTAAATTTATTTTTTTGTCAAAAATATTATGATGATTTATTAGAAAATATGTTTCTTCCTCACTTATTACAAAAGATATTTAAAGCTTTATTTATTAGGAATAAATAAATGGTATTCATCTATCTAATTTATGATTTAACCACAAATAAATTGTTTATTAATTTATATGAGATACTTTTCTTATAGCAATAATATGTGGGCAGAGCTTAATTAAAAAGTTTGCACTTTTTTTGTGGACCTTATTTGCAAAGATTTATTATTTGTTTTACCAATTAGATTTTAACGAGTTTTTTCTTGCGATAAATTAATTAGCTCCTTTGCTTTATAACAGAGTAAAGTAAATAACAAATTAAGAATTTTAGAGAGGGCATTTACAAAAATAAGAGATTAAATAGATTGTTTTCAGTTAAATTAGCATCAAAATTAACTTAAAATTAGACTTCATGCATGAAGCAAAGAAAATTAAATCAGAAAGATAGCTCGTAAGATAGAATAATTTAAACTTTTTTAAACTAGTTAATATTTCATATTTATACATAGTTAAAGCAGTGATGGTGGATTTTCTGATGGATCTTCGAAGCAATTTAGTGTTAATAAGAAAAAGGGTGAAGCAGAAAATTCTACGCTATTAAATAAAAGTGAAGAGTTGGATCCCTAAGAAGCATAATTAAGAGATATTAATTTCTTTAATGAGAATTTACCTCCATCTTAGCCAATAGTTGTAAAAGATTATTCATTAGAGGCAGATATGTTATTTGGGTAAAGTTTATTTTTTTGATATTTAAAAATATTTAGAAAAATGAGATAATTGTCTGTAAGAATAAATGATAAGTTAAAGCAAATTATGGTAAATGTGAGCATTTATAAGAAAGAAAGTTATTAAAAAATTCTATTTAATGAAGGAAAAACAACAAATTATCATTTACATTGTAAATTCTAATTAAAAGAAATAACAGATTACATATAAAAATATATCAAGTATAAAGAGAGCTTATTCATTTTAATTGTAAAATAAATCAAAATTATAATAAATTATTTAATTAAAATAGATGGTAGCCAAAAATTTAGTTTTAGGGACCAGTTCCGATGACTTTTGATAATAGATTAGTTGATATAATAATATCTCATTTGAATAGTCCAACATAAAATAATACTTCTTATAAATTGGTTTATCTTGGATTTCGTCCATTAAATACTTTAAAATTACATTCAGCTTATTGTGACAATAATAGAGAAGATTCTTATTATTTCAAATTCAATAGTCTTTATGGTAATTCTAAAATGAATGGTTTCTTTCATTCTTTAGAAAAAAAGAATAAAAATAAATATGTTTTGCCATTTTTAGGTATGAATCCTTAACTTTCAATAAATGATGGCATTGAGAATAATTATGGAAACAGTAATAAGGATAATAAATAAAATTTCATTCATATTAGTTAACAAATTGATGATAACTAAAACTATTTAGAAACATTTAGTTTGACATCAAGTGCTTAAATAAAGTCAAACACTACTCCTTCAAACAAATTTGTTAAAAATGATAAATAAAATAACTTATTTCTAACAGAGGACATCCAAGATATAAAAAATAATAGCAATAAATTATTGATTTTTGATTCATATTTTGAAAGTGGAAACCTTGATTGTGTTGTTTAAGTTAGTTAAAATGAATATGATTTATTTATGAGAGTTGATTCAAATACAAAAGGACATCTTTAATGGTATTATTTTAAAGTGAAAGGTGCCTAAGCAAATTAAAGAGTTAAATTTAACATCTGTAATTTCAGTAAAAATAAATCTCTATACATGAGAGTAATTAAATCTAAATATTTTCCTAAACAAACATTTACTTAATATAACAAAATTAGGGAATGAAGCCATACATTTATTCATAAAAAGAAAATTTCCTTTTCAAATCTGATTGGTCTTAACAAGGAGAAAAAATAACTTATTAGCTTAAAGAATTCAGATATCAGTTTATTAAAGAGTATATTGATGAATAAAAGTAAGAAAATTAGCTTTTGAGTTTCTTTCATAAAATATTTTTAAAAATAGACCTAAAGTTTACTACTAACTCTCTTTTGAATATGTCTTTAAATATTCTGATGATGTAGTCAGTATAGCTTACTGTCCACCTTACACCTTTTCCTATTTAACTACATTTTTAAGAGAACTTTCTACAACCCACAAGCTTTAAAATTAAAATTTTCTAAAAGAAGAAAAGCTAGGTTCCTCTATGAGTGGTTTGGATGTTCCTCTATTAACAATAACAGGTAAATAAACTGTTTTGTTTTTGTTTTTCTTCTCTATTCTTTTTCTTGTAAAGAATTTTGACTCACTTGTTCTCTCAAAAAATTTTTAAGAAAAATAAAATTAAAAATAATTGTCTGATAATTTATAATTGTTTAAATAAAAAGATTTTAGCTAGAGTGAGGAAGAAATAAATAAAAGAAAAGTGATAATAATATCTGCTAGAATACATCCTGGAGAATCAAATGGATCTTACTTGATGCATGGATTTCTAAAGTACTTATTTACTAATGAAGCAGATGAAATAAGGAAGAAGTAACATAAAATATTTCAATTTAGAAATTTTATTTTTGTTAAATAATAACTAGATGCATTTTTAAGGTAGTTCCAATGCTTAATCCTGATGGAGTTGTTCTTGGGAATTATAGAACTGGTATAGCTGGTAGAGATTTGAATAGAGTATTTGCAAATCCAGTAAATTTTGAATGTTTTTCTTTCTTGAAGTATTTTTGTTATTAAAATTTAAAGGATAAGATGCTGTTTCCTACTGTAATTGGGCTGAAAGAATTAGTTTCAATTACAAAAAAGTAATATGGATAAAATCTGATTATGTTTTTAGATTTACATGGTCACTCTGTTAAGAAAAACGTGTTTACTTATGGGCCTGATTATCCAATATTTGATTTAAATTATTATAAGTGCAGACTATTTAGTAAGATACTTGCGAAAATGACTGACATGTTTAGATATTTTTCTTGCATTTTTAGAATTTCTTAAATGAAAAAAAATACTGCTAGAGGAGTTTTTTTCAACAATTACGATATTGCGAATTGTTTCACAGTTGAAGCATCAAATGGTAGCTACTATGTTGGTAATTATAAATCAAAATTAATTTAAATTTTATTTAATTTTGTTAAATATATTTAAAGGTAATTAAAAGACCATAGACTTTTCTATAAATAATTGGTTAAGCATGGGAGAATAAATAGCCAAAGGGATAAATGAGTATGTTCAAACAATCATAGATTATGATTAAGCACAGCAGGCTAAACTTTTATAAAAGAAGTTGGAACGAGATTAGAAATTATGTATAATTTAATGATTTACTTAAATTTTAGATTAAAATATCTGAATGTTAATGGCTTCAATATACAAAAACATTTTGCATTCAGAATATTTTCATATCAACATTTTTAAGATATTTTTATTTTACAGTAGCAGAAGAATAATAGCTTCAATCTTCAACAAAAGCCACTACAGCTGGAAGTAGAAGTGATCATTCTGGATTTATAACACAAAGAAATTTTATACAAAAAACTACTCAGGAAGAAGTGACACCTTCTAGCTTGATTAAAATGAGAAATGACAAACTTTCTTAAAAATACCAAAGTGATTCAGAAAATGAAGCAATTTTGTCTTACTTAAGTAAGACTAATGGAGCTAATACATCAGATAAAAAAAAGAAAATTTATAATCTTAAAAATAAAAACAATTTTAAAATACAAAAAATGAATAAAAAGATCATTAACTTTAATAAGTAATTTCTACTTGAAGAATCTCCTTTCTCTAAATATTTTGTAATCAATTTTGTTAAAAATAAATTTAATGATTTTTTATGTTAATTTTAATAGTCGAATACTGCAGAAGAATAAGAAAAGGATAAGAAAAACGATGCAGAATCAGATGGCTTTTCAGAAGGTGGCTCAGATAGTGAATCTGAAGGAGAAGATTATGATGTAAGATATTGATTATTAAAAGAGGTATGATTTATTTATTTATTTTTTAATAGAAAGCATTCTTGAAGAATTTTCAAGCCACTGTACAGAGAGATTTTTAGCTTTTTAATAACATATTTAAAAACTTAGAAAGCTTTGATGTAAAAACAGAATAAACTCTAATTAAAAGAAATAACCCAGAGAAACTGAAAGAAGATTATCTAAATGATAAAATAAGTTCTTAGTTAACATAAAAAAAGATTGATTTAAATTATTTGGGACTAAATAAAATTATTAATGACAATGGATTGAGGTAATCTTATCAATCTGCTTTCACTCCTACTTCTTTTAAGGCTCCAGTTATCAGACCTAAAACAAATGATAAGGTTTTTAAAATAGAATATAAATCAGTACCATCTTCATAAAGGTAAAGGTTTTATTTATTGGCAGAGAATTTCATTTTTGTTTATGAATAGAAAATTTCATTTTAGAAGGAATTTTTTTAAAAGAAATTATTTTATGAATAAAAGAATTTAAGATTTCAAGTTATTTAAAATAAAAAAAGAAATACACCACAGAAAAAATAAAAAATTTTAGAGAATTCTTTACTAGGATAAGAAATTTTTAAAGAAAGAAACAGTAATAAGAAAAGATAATCTAGAATATAACTTAGAGAAAGCAGTAATTTACTTAGTAGTTAAATAACATTTTTGAGCTAAAGTGAATAAAAAAGAGCTGTAAAAGATAATATAAATTATGATAAATATGACGATTTGTATAGTTAAGAATTTACTTAGATTGAATAAGCTTAGTATATTAATCCAATTAGTTCAAGAATAGGAAGATATAATAATAGTGCAACTCCATTCAAAGATGATAATTTAAATATAATTACTTTATTTCATAGAATAAATAATACTCCTTTAGTTTAAACTACAGATAACTAAAGTTTAATGAAAATTATCAATAAAATGAAAGATGGAGAAAAACCCACAGATGAATTAGAAGAATTACAAGGAAAGAGGGTACTTGTTTTAACAAACAATAGCTATTTTAATAGTCTGAATATCAATAACAATAATATTAGCCATTTCAATTTAACTTAAAACACTAATTCTACATTTAATTAAATCAGAAACAACTCTTTAACTACATCTCATAGACCAGCCAATGAATCTAATTAATAAAATATTAATAAGAGATAATTATAAAATTTATAGAATTAAATTCCCTCATAAGTGCATCTAAAAAATATTTTAAACACATCACTGTTCAATAATCTAGCTTAAATTAAAGAAAAAACACAAAATTAAATTATTCCTCCAATCAACTTTTATCAATAAAATTCAAATATTAATCATGTTCCATCACCTAAAAGAATTTAATCATAATCTTATTAGTAATTTTTATAACAACAAAGAACCAAAATAGATGATTTGAATGCAATAAAGCATAGTTATAATTAATAAATAGATCCTAATTTCATAACTAGTATTGGTACTGGATTTAAAGAGAATAAAGAAGAACAAATTTTGCTTTTAACAGGTTTTAATAGAAAAAAAGAAAGTTAAAATCATGTAAACTACAATTAAAATAACCATCTATATAATACTTTTAATAATAAATTTTATTCTGCCAACAATTCTCCTGTTTAATCTTCATCTCCTTTTAAAAATACTTATAACTCTACAAATTACGGTTTTTCAAGAAGAATAAGCCAATAACCTCCTCAGTAAAATTTTAATCATACAAATAATCCTCTCAATGTTGCTAACCCAAACTCCACCAATAGCTTTATTAATATTTCGCCAAGAGATAACTCTAATAAAAGAATGAATTGCCCATCTGCTTTCTATAAAATTAAAAAGCATTTTACCTCAAAGAAAAAAGTATTTATTAATTGATCAAAAATGTTAATTTATTGAATGTTTTTATAAAAAATAGAGCGAAGATCAATAAAAGCAAAACATTGGATACAATCCAAATGTATCATATTAGCAATAATATTAAGCATAAATTTGAAATTTAAAAATTTAGTTTACTTCTTTTTATAATAATTAATTTTGATAGGGTAAATGTGTATATAATTATAATGTGTATGTAATCTATTCTAAATTTATGCTAAAACATAAAGAAAATACATTTTTTAAATCTCCCAAAAAAGAATACTATAATTTTTAAAATATTTATTCTAAATAAATAACCAATTCAAAACTTAAAAATTTTCTATTAAAAAATCTTAGCTAAATTTTATTTGGGGTTTGTGTTGTGCTCAAAGAAACTATCTTCCTTTTTATTATAAAAGTTATTAAAACTAAGTATACCCTTGAGTAAAATAAAATAGAAACCTGTTTATATTGATTAAGAAAAACAGAGTGACCGTGACTAAAAATAGCAAAAGAGGTAGGGATAAAGTTTGTATTTACAGTAAGTATTTGATTATAAAAATATAGCAAAATTCATTAAATCACATTTGCTAGATATATTCAGCTGATAAATTAATTTTTGAGTATATATTTCTCAAATATCTGAAACAACTTAACTTATTACCAATCATTAAATAAATTTTATGATTGTTAATTTAGGAATTCAAAACTTTGATCTAAATTTTTGATTGGTATTTTTTTTATTAAATTCTTTATTTCTCTTAATTTAATTTAAAATGCTTAATATAATAACAATGTAATAAATATTTCCTTATTTACATTATCAAATATTTTACAAAAATTTTTTTAAGTTAAATGTTTTTTTCTGTATAAATCTGTGTTAGTGTTTAGTAACATAATTTCTGGCAGATTGATCATATTTTTTTCTCATGTATATTATTCTGAATGCAAGCTAATGGTCGAATTCAGGGAGATTTTAATTTGATATTTACATAATTAAATCAGACGTTTCTTTTTAATATAATATTGCTATTTTGTAAACCTAAGAGAGGTTGAAACCCTATTTTAAAAACAATTTATTAGATCAATATTAGAAGAAATAACTTATTACTTCTTAGAAATAAGATTTGAGATAGTCACGACAGAAGTCAATTTCATTTTGAAGGAATAGCCCAAACTTCTTTTAATTTTGAATTTTCTCAAGTTTATTAATATCAACAAAACAAGTAATCATTTATTTCTCAAATTGATCAACTATAAGGTTCTAAATGTAATTAAAAGAAGTTCTTGGAATTCTTCTTAAGATCAATGAGAAATATGATTTATAATTAGGCAATAGCTGGATTATTCCATAAAAAGCTAATTTATTTTAATAATTTAATTTAATTAAAAACAAAAAATAATAAAATACCAGAGCAAGAAAACTCTTTTATAGACTACTAATTAAGCAAGTGAGAATCTAAATTTTATAAATAGCAGTCAAAGAAATTCTTCAAGAAAACATAAATAAAGGATTTTGCTATAATTTCAGATACTTTCTATTTATTTATTCAGAAATTTTAATTGATTTATTTTAAGAAGCTAATTGGATTAATTTACTTTTGATGCAAAATTGATGTTATCGTTTATGATTTCTAAAATACTTTAACCTTTTAAGTGGCAATTTTAGTTGATTTAATCAGCAAAATACCTTAAGTTTCCAAGTCTCAAACAAATAGATCTTAAAACTTACACTAATTCATTTTAAATATATTTATTTTGATATTTATAAAAACAATAATCTTACAATTAGTTTCTTGTTAGAATATGTCTTCTTTGATAGTCTCTTCACAGTATTTATCTATTGGCTAGAATTAAATTTCTTGAATATTCTTTGAAAGTTCTGATAAACTTGAGACTACAATATCACAGTAATAATCACATGCTAAAAGAGAAAAAATTAAATAATTAAAAAAAATAAAGATAAATTTACTGTCTATAAGAATAGTTTCAATAAGATAATTGATAATTTTTGTAAAGCTAAAAGATTGTGGACAACTTAAAACTAAAAGATTTTCTATTGATTTAAACAAGATTGAAACAAAATCCTAGCTATTCTTACTGTTGTAATAAATTTAGTTTCCAGTACTCTCTTGATTTTCCCATTTCTCATTTTGGATGCACCTTGTGGTTACATTTGCTAACTCAAATTTACTATTTGATAAAGAAAATGTTTATTTGATGAGAAATTTAAATATAAAATTTACTAATTTTCTAACCACAAATCTAGTAAAGGCAAAGCTATTTCATAATATGATACTTCCTTTATGAAATTAGTAATTTTATCAAATTTTTATAATTCTTAGCTAATTAAAAGAATTAATTCATAAGAAGATTTAGGAATGTCCGTTTTATTTTAAATCAAAATTTTAATTTATTCATTAATATCTGAAAGTAAATTGTCTACAAATTAAAGAACTAATTCATGTTATTTGAAGTCAAACTGTCTTTAGAATTCAGGGATATAAATGCTAAATAAGAAAATGTGATCTTTTTCTTCATGTAAACAATTGAGAATCTTATATATTCTTTTAAGATTCCTTTCTGCAATGATTTGTTTATCAGGACTTTCTACTATTTATTGATGAGATTGTTCTTCAAAATCAGATGATTAAATTTGGTTTTCTAAATCTGTAAAACTTGAATCTTTTTTATCTTGTTAAAAGATATTTTGTGAGCTCTAATCTTTTATTTTTGTAGAATTTTCATATTATTTTAATGGACTTTTATTGTTTTCATCTTAGATGGATTTTTCTTGTTGGTTATCATTAATTTTCTCATTCTAATCAGCCTCTGTACTAACAGATTTTTCTAGAGGAATCTTAACTTTAAGAGAAGGCTATTTTAATGTGACAAAACCACTTATTTTCATAAGCTCAAAAGAAAGATTTTTTCCTGAGTGTATAAAATGCTATAAAATGTAATTTTATTTTGTGTCTTTTTAATTTAATAAATAAAATGAAAGCAAATAATCATATATCTAGCAAAATTAAGGTAAAGCGGCATGGCTTAACATAACATATTTGTGGATGTTATCACAAACATCTTTAAGATCAAAAATGAGTTCATTCACAAGCTAATTTTAAATAGCTTTTTCACTTTAAAATTATCCTCTCTCATTATCAAAATAAAAATTTATACTCAATTCCTTAAAGCAGAGTAAAAATTAGAATTTTTTAATGCTTTTAAACATTTTAATATAATTTGTATAGCATTCATAAATTAGAATTATTTTCAAAGTATGGTTGCTCAATTTCAAATAATTTTCATTAAAACTCTATATCAACTCAAAGCTATCTACCCAGTGCTCATGCAACATCTTAAATTTTTAAAAAATATTAAAATTTAGTTAGTAAAAATAAATATTTAATGATCTTTATTTTTTGCATATCTTTTAAATAAAATTATCCAACTAAATTTTATTTTCTTACACATTAAAAAATTATAAGTGAAATTTTTAAAAGTATTTGAAGTTATTTATTTATTTATTTTAAAAAATATGCTTAATCTGAATGAATTTATTTTTTAAAAAAACAATAAACATATTATTTACCTGAAAATCTGATTATTATTCTGGGTCATAAGGGAAGATAAGCTATCTAATAAGTATTTTAATGATTTAGAAAGATAGAGGATATGTGATTGTTTGGATAAGTAAGGTTTGCTATTCTTTTATATTAAGCAATATGTCTTCATATTTAATTATGTTACAGAAAAAAATTTTAGCAAAAGACTCAAAGGATTCAACAGATTAATCAAATTCAGCTGAATTTAACTCATAATTAATATTGCAATACCATTAATTATTGAGTGCTAAGGTAATGAGAAGATGCTATAGTAAATCTTTGATAAACTCTTAATTTTTTTAAATTAACTGATCCTTTTCAGAGAAATTAATAATTTTATAAAACAAAATTTGTAAGATATTATTTCCTTTTTCTAAAATTTCTCCTTGTTATTTATTAGAAATTATATTCATCATGTTTAAAATGCTTTTAAATTTAGAGCTTATAAAACTTTCTGAAGTGTCTAAGTCTTTTTCTTTAATTTAAGAAGAGTTTAAGAGACTCTCATCTATAGGTTATTTATGTGATATACTATGTATTAAAGCATCTTGTTCAGGGGTTATTTTAAATAACTCTCTAAACAGCTCTTTAATGCTACTTTTATCATTTTAGTCAAAATTATCATGAATTTATATCTTAAAAACAATTAAACTGTACAATAAAATCTCAAATTATTTTGAATTATATTTTTATTTTAGTTAATCAGTAAATGGCGTAACTAAGTCAATTAAATCTTAGTGATAATTATAATCTATTTAAACCTTCAAATCATTAGCTTCACTTTATTCTCCATCTATTTTTTAATAAATTTATTAAATTCTAAATAATTGAAAGTAAAAAGATTTTTTTTCATTCATTTTGATAAAATTAATACTTTTTCTAAATATTAATCAACTAATAAAATATCAAACAAATTTAATTGAAATTTAAATATAAGAAGGTTATTAAAAATCATAATTTTTAAGTTTAAAGATAATAATTATTCAGCATAAAGAATATTCAGAAATATTCAAATATCAAATAAAATAATATTGTAATTTAAATATCAAAATTAATCTTAACTTTCATGACTAAAATTAAACATACTATTCAATTCAAAGAATTTTTTTGTGGTGCTTAAATTTTTCAATTTATCTTAGTTAAATTTGAACATTTTTCATAAATGATAAATAAATTTAAATTGGAATTCACCCATCAAACAATTATTAAAAATAATAATATGCTTTACACATTGATAATTAAAATTAAATTGATATTTGAAGATATTTATTATTTAGTCGAAAGAAAATTTTTCACAGGACTTTTAGTTTTAATTTAATCTTATTCAAATTTGAAAAATTTAACTTCATTAAACTTCTTTGTTTTGAATTTCACATTTTTGTTCAATATTTTTATTTAATTTAAATTATTATTCAAAATTTAGAAAATTTCTGTGAAATTAATGCAAATATTTTAAAACAATTTTTAGTTAAAATTTAAAAAAATTACATTTTTTTTTCTTAGTTTTAACTATAAGTTTGCTTTCTTCTAAATTTTCTTTAATAAATGACTCTTCTTAGCCAACTATTTTGCTAACATTTTAGCTTTTTAAAAGCATTTCTTTTAAGAGGGTATTATTCCTTTCTTTGATATCTCTGGAGGCTAATATATTTTAATACATACTTTTTCTATTAGATGGGTAATAGGAATCTCTGTGTGTGTTATATGGAGTTACAACTGATGAAATACCTTTTGAAGTAGGCTAAAAATTCATTTAGCTTTACTCAGCTTAATCATCTTCAAGGTATGAATGCAGCTTTTAAACAGTTTAAGTCTTTAAGAATCTCTATCCTATTTCAATAAGTTTTGTACAAGAAACTTTTGATTAACTCTTAGAATTATTAATCAAACATTAAAGGGCTTTTGTAATAGATAAATAATTATTCGATGAATAAAAAAGAAACTTTTTATCAGAAAGCTGATGTAAATAACTAATGCTGATATATTTTTTTCTATTACTAAGAATAAAAAGATTCAACAGATTTCATTTATTAATTTGGAGAACTTAAAGTAAAAAAATCAACCTTAATTAGCATCATCTGACCAGTTTTATAATTAATCTAAAGGAATTTTTTCATTCTCATAATCATTTAAGAATGCTTATCTAGATGTGATAATATCTTCATCTATAATCCTATTAAAAGAATTTCTCATATCTATCATCTATTCGTTTACATAATTAATTTCTCCTATAATACCTACTTAAATGTAATTGCAAAATTATTTCTATTGTTCTACTTTATCTAAAAGATCTTTTCTAAGCTTAATTGAAAACTCCTTAATATTTCTTTATATAAAATGGTTTTAGAATTGAATTCATTTAGTTAAAATAAGTAAAAGCTTACATATCTCTATCAAATTCCTACTCTTGAGATATATTAAAAATACTAATTTGTTATTCGGCAGCTTATCCTTCTTTATAGATTTAAAAATAAATGAATTAAATATTTAAATTTGTAACAAATATTAAGAATCATTATACATTTTTATCCATCTAATAACTGTTATAGGTTATTTAGGTTAGTATTTTATATTTCTAAAAAACTTTGAAAAAACTAAATCATAGATTTTGAAATCTTTTCATATTCATCTATCTTCTTATTAACTATGAATTTCGATTTCTAATTTTAAATATTAATTCATAAAATAATCTAATTTCACAAACAAATAAACTGTATACTAATATCGTCATATCATCTAAAATATGGATATCTTTCTTAGGAGACTATATCATTACTTTGGCTTGAAAGCTAATTACTTTTGATTAAGCTAATTGTTCTTGAAAATTTATTTTTTGAAAATATTTAATTCAATTCAGTATATTAGAATTACTAATCGAATTTATGCTAAATTTGATTTTAGTCGCAAAATTTATTAATCACTGAATACTATCTAATTAACTAATTAATTAATTAAATATTATTCCTTTGATAAATCTAAAAAATGATTATAATTTGGTGACTAAACAAGTTAATCTATTTTAAATAAATCCATACAATCAATCTGTTTTTAAATTCTAAAGATTGTCAAGTAATTCATTCTTAAACTAATCACTTTTAAAAAATTAATTCAAAAGCATACAAATTCAAATATTTTTAAAAAGATAAAATAAACGAGAGATAATACTTTACTATTTTAATTCACACTACTAATTAACAAAATGATAACAATTTAAAATATTATTTGAAAGTTATTATTGAGTTAAAAGAATTAAATTATTTAAAGGCTGAAAAATAAATTTTTTCTATTGTTTATCAAAAAAAATTAGGGTTGTAAGAGCCTTTTATTTTCTTAAAAAGGAAGTAATTAATGTCTAATAATATTAACAAATTTTCTAATTAAAAATCCAGAAATATATCAAAATATATATTAAAGCAATAATATTTCCTGATTTTTAAATGATGTTAAAGGTGAGAGTATTATTCTCATACAAACTAAATGTATTATTCTAAACCTGTAATCTGCTATAGTTTTTATTGGACAAATCAAAATTAATTCAAATGATTACTATTTTTTTTATGTAATAAATATATTTAAATACAAAATAAAGTGATGTGAGATAAATTAAATACTTAAAAATAGTATTTTGTTAATAGAATCAAATTGTCTTTCTTAAAATGGGATTATTTCTCCTTTGTGGGGATTTTATCCAAACAGAATAATTAATTGCTTTAAAGTTATTTTCATTTTAGTAAAAAAAGATTCATTGATCATCATAGGAAAATGCTTATCTATAATAGAATTTATGTTCATTTTCAATTTCAACTATGTTGTATTCTTGGAATAATTAAACTAAATAATTAACATATGACTCAGATATTAAAGAATATTATATTTATTGCAAGTTTAGAGCTTTGACTATTTTATCCCTGAGGTATTTATAATTACAGCCTAAAGCTCCTCTATCTTTGACTATTTTTGTAGCAATATCCAAGATATTTTAAAAAAATATAATTGAAACTTAATAAGAGATATTAGGATAAATATAAGAAATCATTTTAAGGGCAGAGATAGACACAAAATCTTCAAGCTGTTAAGCAATTTTTGCATAATATTACTCTTTTTAATCCACCTAATATTGAATACTTAAAATATCATAAAGTTGTTAGTCTTTAGCTATTTCTTAGATTTTAACAATTACTTCCTTTTTTTCATCACTTAAATTTTACTCTTCTACCATTTCATTTTGGTTTGATTTATAAATATTTTACTATGATTTTTGTAATTTTAAGATTAATAATTTATGGATTATTCTCATTAATTCACCAGCAATAATTTCTTTATATTTTTATGTATTTATATTTTCCTAATTGCTCTTTATTTTTGGTATTTGTTATTATCTCCAAAGTGTATGCTCTTAAGATTACTTCTCTTAAACTACTTAATCAATCTTCTACTAATTAATCTACTATTCTTTTAACTTCAGTTATTGCTTTTCATACAAACTTTTGCTAAGCTTATGTTTTTAAATCAATAAATACTACATCATTTCTTCATCTGCTGAGTGAATTATTTCTATTTTTAAAAGCATTTACATAAATTTAAAAAAAGAACTAGCACAATCAATATACAAATTTACTAAATCTTTCTACAATTATTTTGCAAACAAAACCTCCTCCAACATTCTTCTTTTTAAGGATCCCAATTCCTGTTATAGCCTTAAATACACTTATCTCATCCTAACAGAATTTATACATATCTAGAAATAATTCCGCTTCTCCAGTAGAATCTTAAACTAACAATTAAATAAAATTAATTTCTAATTAAAATAACACATGGAGTAAAAATACTTATAGCTATTTTATGAGGGACATCTTTTTGCTAATTTTGCTCAGATGAAGGAAAGTTAGTAAAGCTTAAAATTAACCCTGTAAAAGATACTTTTGAAAAATCAGGAAGAGATGGCAATTCCTTTAAAAAAACTAATTCGAAATTGTCTTCCATAAAAATGAATTATTTTAATACCCTTAGAAATATATTAATTTTTGGCGCTTATTTTCCAAATTATTAGAATTATTAGGATAAACTTTTGATAATTAAAAAAATTAAAATAAATAACCTCCAAAAAGTCCAAAAAAGATAGAAAAGGTTATTTTCATAATTCTAACATTCAACATTCGTTAAATATTTTATTCAAATACATTATAAGCCCATAAAAAATATTTCATTTCTATTTTTTTCTTTTTAATTTAAATTCTAAATATAAATAGACAAAGTATTTTAAAATATGCATTTTTTTCTTCTTGATATTTATCATATTAGAATTCAAAGTGTTTGATCTAAAATATAACATCTCAAAAGAGAAAGAGTTATTTTAAATTTTACTTATTTTTGTTCTGATAATCAATCATTCTAAAGAATTTTCATTTTTATTCTTAATTAAATTTACTCGAAATTTATCATTTAGTTTTACAAATTTAATATTTTATATTCTAGTTATCAACAAGTATAATTAACTTTTTTGATAGAAGAATTAGAAAAATTTTAAATCAAATTTCTGAATAATTTCTAATAAAATATTTTAAAAATAAAGAAAGTAGAAATAATATGAAAGGATGTCTGGTGAGATCTTTTGAATTTAAAAAAAGAAACAAAAACTAATAGGAAATTCTAAGTAACATAAACAAATATAAATTTTGAATCAAATATCTTTTAAAGAAATTGTATTGTAGGTCTTTTTATTTAATAATAGTTTAGCTTTTTTCGTTAAAAAATCTCTTTCTGATTCTTTTTAACCAATTTATTCTTGCAAGTTGGAATATATATCTTTAACAACACGTTGATTTAGGTATCTCTATCTACCAACTTCAATAATACTTTCTACAGAACGAATTGATTTATGCTTCCAGAAAAATCTAATAGCAAGTAAAACAGATAATTGAGCAACTGTGTAGGTAATAGGTTCAATAATATCCCAACCTTTTTTATAATAAAATTAATATTATTAGATAAATTGATAATTTAACTTGTAAGCAAAAGAGATATATATTTTGCTAATTTTACCTAACCAATCGACATGGAAAATCATATAGTAAAAGGTAGCCAAGTGGCCTAGAGAGATAAGTAAAATAAGTTTAAGGTAAAAGTAAGATCTTTTAGTTGCAGCTTCAAAGAGACTATCTCTTCTTTCATATAGCTTAGATAGCTCTTACTCTACTATGTTTTGTTAGTGTTGAATTGCTTCAATTTCTTGATTTACAGGAGCACTAAAACTTTTAAAGGTTTTTATAAAAATATTATCAAGTTCAGTTTCAGATAAATTGATATCTTTTTTTGATGCTGCTTTTAGGTTTTTGACTTCTTATTAAAATTAACTTATAAGATGAGAAAGAACTCCTGCATGAGAAGGATGAATTTTATTTTTTTAGCATTACAAGAACCAGTGAAGAGCACCTTGATTTTCAGAAGATTCCTTTTCAACTTGTTGAAGGAATTAGTTAAGAACACTGTGACCACTATTTCTTAAAACTAAAACTTCGTCATCAACTTCTAAGACAACTTCACCCTTATCATCGCTTCTCAAGAAATTGAATAAATTAGAATTCTAATCAACAAGACTGGAGCCACTTCTTGTGAAGTCAAACTCTACTGTACAGCTAGGATATTCAAATTCAATCATTTCTTTGAGAATGTTGAAAGTAAAGTTCTCATTAATAAAATAAATCTTCTTCTTTCCATCTATCTCTATTTCTAAACTGACGCTGTTATGTCTCAGAACTAAATCAATATCTTTTTTTGATAGAATGTTAAATTTAACTTTTTTTTTTGAGCAAATTCAATATTTGAATCATTAATGATAAAATAATAATTGAGTAGAAATAGCTAATTACTTTTGGCATTAGGGTCTAATTCAACTAAATTCTATTGTTGATCTATTTAAAATATAAAAAAATATGTCTAAATTATCAAATAAAATTCAAAATGAATTAAAAACGAAGATTCTACTTGCTTATGATTGATTTTAATGCTGATGATGATGAGTGTGACCTAAATTATTTTTAATAAAATAAATTTAAAACCCTTAAAATGAAAGAAAACTTTACTTCTTCTAACATTTTAGCTGCTTTGATTTGTACTAAATGCTCTTTGCAAAGCAAAGCTTGTGAAAATATTATTTTTCTTAAAGAGGAGACTATTAGCTGTCCTAAAAAGATTTCTAGCCAACATAACTTTGATATTTCTATTAGTTAATAATACTACGATTTTATTTAAATTAATGAAAAATTTATTCGATTGGAAAAATTTATTGAATAGTAATAAATCCTATTTTCAAAAAAAAAATATATGAGTTAGATATTTAACAAACAAACAAGTTAACAAGTAAAAAAACAAAATAAATAAATAACTCATAAGAAGCAAAGATAAATTAATAAGAAAAGCTTGTTTTAAATTAAATAGACCATTACTGTATTGCTAAAAAATGACTTAATCATTTTATTTTTGAAAAAAAAAACTTTTTTAAGAATCATTAATACTTTTTTAATTTTAAATTTCTCAAAAAAATAATTTTAATATTCGTTTTCTTTTGCTAATTTAAAATTTCTATTTAAAATTTTCAAAAACGATTAAAAATCTAACTTTTGTTTTACCCATGAACAAAATAATAAATTTTGAGTAAACAAATAAAATTAATAAAAATCGAAGTTTGAATTAAATTTGAAATAGTTTTTCCATAAATTAATTAATCAAAAATTCACCTAATGTATTCAATAAAGGTAATAAAAATATTGGTTAACTTCTATGAAAAATATTTAAAAAATAATAATTAGGTTTGATATTTTAATTTAAATCGGATAAAATATAAAAAATTCTTCAAGAAAGATAATTCATTAAAAAATGATTTTCACATAAAATAATGATTGTTCCATTTTAAAAAATAAAATTATTTGTTATTTTTTCAAAACAAACTAACTCAAATAAAAAAATATAGATGATATTTATAAAGTATCTATCAATTATAATTACTTATTTGCTTATTTATATTTTCTTTTTAGTAGATTAAATTAAATGATTTTTTTTTATGATAATTGAAAAGAAGATCCAAAATTCATAATTTTTTTAAAACAAACTATGAATCAAATGAATTATGCAGTTAAATATTGATAATATTTCATGATAAAATATTTTTTAAAATTTATTTTATTTGTTACTGTCTTTATAGTTTTTACAACATATTAGATGCAAACTAAAATAAAATAAATTTGTTAATTATTTTAAAGAGATTAAATAAAACTATAAAGATATAATGGCTCAAAAGACTTTTCTGACTAAGCTTGCCACTGGTTATCTGAGTAAGTGACAGACTGGCATAACAGTAGATGCTATTGCACATATTATGGATATAACAAGCTAAGATAGCAATATATCCTTTGGAAATCTAAAATTAACAGCCATTTAAGTGAATAGTTATCTCTGCATGCTCATAGAATATCCTATGATCATACCTACAATAGTTCCTATAATACAACTTGAAAATACTAAGACAAATGATTCATAAACGTATATCAAAGATAATCTAAATTTAGATAGACCAATAGCTCTCATTATGGCTATTTCTTTGCTTTGATTATAAATATTTGCTGTCATTGATGATATGAGGGAAAAGAAGCAAAGGACCATAACCAATACTCCTAAACCAGAAAAAGACATATTAATCAATTTCATATTTTATTCTAATTCTTCAGAAGAATTCTTAAAGGACCAAATAAATCTTACTATTAAAATATTTAAATCATTAATTAAAAATAAAAGTAATCAATTAATTACCTTAATAGTTTGAAGTAGCTTTTATTTTAGCTTTTAAAAAATCATCATATTATAAATCAGCATCTATTATTATCTTATCAAAAATATTGTCTTGTTTATTTCCTGATAAGGTTTCTACTAATTACTTATATGCTGGAGCTGATATTATTACATTTTGTTTGCTAGTTTAAGATGCAAGACCACCTCCTTGCATTTGAATACCAGGAAATGATGAAACAATAGAAGAAACTTAAAATTAAAAGTTGTAAACATTTTTTTTAGAATCTGTGAACTCCAAAAAAACATAATTATAGTCACTTCCTTCATCTAAATTAATATCTAAATTGTAGAAAAGCTGCTCTGCAATTGATTAACTAATAATCATTTTGCCCACTTCTTTTGAGTTATATAATTCCTAAACTATATTCAAACCACTTGATGACTTCTATTCAATCTTTAAGAACTAATTCATAGTCGTTTCCAAATAATTTGGTTATACAGCTTATATATTTACTTAGATACTTGATGTTTGGCCTTTATTTTTAATTTTGAACCCACCTTAAACACCTATAATATTTATTTAAGCATATTTATTTTATTTTTAAATTATTGGTTTTTTTACAAACATATTCTTAATCAATAAATAAACTTTATTAAAAAATGTTTTTGTCTTTAACAAACAAAATTAGAGAAATTAAGAACTCAAGTAAAGATAAAATGTGATAAATAAGTTTAAAATGAATTAAAGATATTTCAAAACTTTAAAAGTAATAAATACCTTAAATTAAAATAAATGTACTCTTTGATAAAGTAATTTTTAAAATGTAGACAGCAGCTTTGTTTGTAATATTTTGGATCGTTTTCAAAAATGTAAATTTGAAAAAATAAATGATTTATTAAAATTTACCATTCGTATATATGATATTTGCTAAATCATCTGAAACAAAGGTATAGGATCTAATATAATCTTTGAGATCTGTAGTAAACAAGTTTTCATAAGAATCTATCTTAAAACTAGGGAAGTTATCATAAACACAATAATTTGCTCCTTGAGTTAAAACCGTTTGATAGTATTGTGAATCTATTTAGAGCGTCATTGCACTCCAAACAAAAACAACAAAGGCAATACTGAGCCCATACATTATTGAAGTTCTAGTATTTTTTATTCTATGGCAAGTTAAGTTTTTTAAAACCAGCTTTTATGAAGATGCTGATATCCAAAACAAGCAAATATAAACAACAAGTTTCTCAAATAAGTAAGAAAAATTTATACTTATCAGTATCAATCCTACAAGGAGGCCTATAAGTATGAAAAAGAATATAGATATCAACAAACCCATATCTAAGGTAAATAATGATAAAGGTAGCAAATAGTAGATAGAAAATCCAAACAATGTACAGAGGAGGCCGAAGCTAATTTAACCCCAATTAGTTTTCTTCCCATCTAAATCTACTGAGATTTTGACTGCAGAACTTTTAGACCTATCTTTATCAAGTGCAAAGCTGAGTGAGCTACTTAATGCACTCTTTATAGGTATTATTGATGAAGCAATAGGAATGAATAATCCTATAAATTATTTAAAAATAAGCATTGAATTGACATTTTTAGAATGTTTAAAAAGAATCATTTTTACCTAAAAACAAGCATAGAGTATATGAATTGATTGATGGAATGCTACTGATTTCTATTCCTATGATTTATTTAGCTTTTTCGCTTGCAAAAGATAAAATTTAATTTGCTAAAAGAATACCAATAACAACTCCTGGGATTACAAATGACATACTTTATGAGAGAATCATAATTACCACACCAATTTTATTTAATCCTATTATTCTTAATACACCTAATTCATATGTTTTTGTTTCAACAGATACCAGTAAAAGATTGTAAAGCATCATTATACTTAAAGAAGAAAAAAGAAGTATAATCATATTTGTAACAACACTTAAAAACATTTAAGCATATTTTAGTTTATGAAATAGTGATAGAATGGGCAAATCTATTTAGGTAGGATAGACGCCTAGCACTCTTATGATCTCACTTGCTATAAAATTTCCTTTAATCTCAACTTAATCCATATTTTATTAAGTATAAAAACCAATTCTATCAGGATAATTCACAATAATCTAACAATTTAAAATAAATAAACCATTTAATAAATTCTAAGAACATTTTCTCATAGTAAAAATTAATAAAAATGAATGAATTTTGTGATTTTTTTAAATAAAAAAATAAAAAGTATTAATTACTTCTTAAGAGTATTAGTAAGGATCAATGTCTAAAACATGACGATTATTTCCAAAAACATTGAAGTGAGTGTACAATTGTTAGTAAGCATACTTATTCAGAAGTTTAAAAATGTATTTATATTCCATAAAAACTGATTTTTTCATTAAGTTAAAAGACTCTTTGCCAACATTTTAATCTACTATTTTAGCAACCTTTGCAGAAATAAATGTCTCAAGCTAAAAATGTTCAAATGTATTAAAAGCATCATAACACATTTCTTTGCCTTCTGGTTGATATGAAGAGCAGAAATTTTATACTCCATAAAAGTATTAAAGTGTGGGCTTGAAAGAAAATAATATAGTATTACCTTCTTTGATGTCTATTTTATTTTAAAAAGTAGATATTTTATGTATGAATTTATGTATTTTTTATCTTTTTAATACTCATCGCATTAGCAAGTTCTTTACTTATAACAATCTAATCTTCTGGAATTTCAGTTAAATCAAAATTTCTTCCTATTCCTATACTTTTTTCCTTTTCTGTATCTATAAAAGTCAGCAAGGATTCTTTTTGATTAGAACATTAGCTAAATATAGCAGGGTATGAGTAGAAATGAGTTGACTAATCTATAGTGCATGCTCCGTTTCCTGTGACTAAAGTTAGATTTAAATCAAATGAAATTCTAGGTGATATTTAATTCTACAAGTCTAGAATCTCAAGTCTTTTTTAAACCTAAGTAAAGTTTAATGAAGATTTGTCCTATATTCTATTTTTGTTGAATGGTACTTTTTAAAAAAAAGAAATTGAGTGAGATATGATTCAGAAAGTTTCAATTTGCATCAAAAGTAAAAACAAGATTAAAATTACTTGTAAGATAATCAACATTAGGAGTCAGCCTCATATCAAGCTGTCCAAATGCTAGTTCTCCAGATTATAAATAAATTAACTATGACTTATCAGTAATTGTTTATGTAATTTATGCTGCACAAACTACTACAATAATGGAAACGAGCGAAAGTAAGTAATAACAAAATCTCCTCTTCATTTCAAATAAAGAGTTCTTCAAGAAATATGACATTGAAGAAATAGCACTCTACGAAACTATTTTAATCTCTATTTCCTTCATTTCTTATCTAACTAAATTTCTTTCTCTATAAATTATCTTTGAAATATTATTTATTTAAATCCTTTTTTAAAATATCAACTTTTTGTTTGATTACTAAATTTTGGTAGATTTATGAATTTAGTCAATCAAAGAGATTTAAATATTTTTTATATGATAATATGATTTAACTGTAAATTAATTAACAATATTTCAATTAATCTGCAAAAAATATTATAAAATATCCATTATTAATAATTACGCTCTTCTATTATACGCATCTTGAGCCATTCAAATACTCAACCTTAAAACATTTGAAAAAATACCATTTATTATAACCCACAAATAATTATTTGTGAGAGACTAATAAAATTTTTTTTAAGCATCAAATATTTTACCTAACTATAAAAGAGTAGTAAGCTTATTTTTATTAAAAATATTATTATTTAAGATATAAAATAACTAAAAATATATTTAATTAAATAGATTTTTTAATTTGTTGTCATTAAAGAAATTTGTTTAAAAATATATTTATTCTTTAAAATCGATTATTATTTAAAGATTCTTCAATATTTTTTATTTCTCTACTTATCTTTTTAAATGGTTTTTTCTTCTTCTTTTTTTAATTCTTTCTCTTAATAGTATTAAAAGAGATAATTTTGAAGAAAGGTAAAGTACTATCTTAAATTTAATAAATTGAAAAATATTTTAAAACTAATAAATTTGATATTATTAACATAAGCATTTAATAACTTCATATAATAATCTCTTCTATGATTTCTTAATTTTGTAGTAAGTAACAATTATAAATCAAATATTATTCATGATTCTTTTTATTTATCTAAAATTTAAAAAGCCAGATTTGAAAAATAAATAGAGATATTTTTAATAAAAGATTTTATTTGATTTATGTAAAAATATTTCTTTTGTTGGATTAATTAATCCCAAAAAATATCATTCTAAATTTTAAAATAAAGTTGGTTACTTTATTATTTAAAGATGTTGATATTCTATTTTATTCATTAAAAATAATTTCTGAAAGAATATTTAATGAAAAAACAATTTTAAAATCTGTTTGATAATTTTAACAAAAATAAAAGTTTTTTTGAACCATTTAATTTCATTTCATTTCTAAATAATAAATTTATAAATCACAATTATTTTTTCTCAACAAAAGGATTTACAATTTACTTAAAATGTAAAATATATTTCACATCAAAAGCTATTATTTTTATTTATTTTATTTACAGTTTTTTTATTTAATAATATTTTTGAAATTATTTTAATATTTATATTATAAGACTCAAATTTAATATTCTGATCATTTATTCTTTGAATTTTATTATTCATTTATTTAATTCATTATTTCAATTAAAGAATGGTTAAGTTGATTGGTTGCGAGTAGATTTTACAAATGGAGAGGATACGAAATTATGGGAATGCTTACTTGATATTTTATTAGAAGAATCAGAAAGTAAGAATCTTTAAGGAGTTCCCATGGTTTCATTCCTGAGCAAACCTTTTGTCATTGGAGATTGGTTACGATCTTTTAGTATCATTTTACCATGAGGAGTATTCTGTGTTTATAGAATTTTGCTTATTAAATCTTAATGTTCTTTTGATTGCTTTGTTAAAATTTCATGGGAGATCATTAAAGCTGATACGTTATTACTAATATTGCTGATAGGTACTCTAGTAATGTATCTTTCTTTAGATGTACTAGCATTATTTGCAATCTGATCTTTACTTATTGAATGATCTAAACATCCTCTAACATTGTTAGAATCATACAAAGCAACTTTTTTCTCTTTTAGTCTATTAATTGTAGAAGATTGTCCATTGTTTAAAGAAGAGTTTAAATTTTCTCTATAAGGTTAATCTTCTCTATTGAAAATATTACTCAAATACTGTTTTTAATAAGAAGGATTTGCTGAATTAGTACGTTAAGAATTAACTTTTTATCTAAATTCATTTGCTAAAGACATCTCTTCTCTTTTATATATTGTTTTATCAACAATAGCCAAACCTTGTCTTTTATCACCAGATACATTTTCCCCTGTTAATATGTTCTTAAATTAATAATTATCAGCTGAGTTTTCTCTTGAGGAATTAACTGTTTTTTTTCCAGGTTTATATCCCTAAGGACGCTATTACTAATTAAATAAGTGATTGAAAGACTCTTAAAATGTATCTGATTTCAATAATTTTTTTGAAGGTGTGTCATTATGAAATCCTGTTTCACTAGTCCTGCTAATTAACTAAACGATTGTAGTGTCATGATGATCGCGTTCATCAAATCTTTTCTTACAACTTACTTTATCAGGAATAAAAGCAGGCCTTTTTTGTGGAGAATACTAATACTATTTCCCATCATCTTTTGACGGTAATCTTTTAAAGTCACCTATTGTTGTATGAGGTAATTTATTTTCATTATTTTATTAATTCTATTATCTGCTGCTGTTAGGAGCTTCTTAGCTAGGCTAGTTTTGCTAATATGCTTACATATCTCTTGCAGAATTTTACTACTAATAAAAGTAGGAGTTGGATAGATTTTGAGATTAATTTGCTTGCTAAAAAAACTTTTAATCACTGAAACTTGTATTGACCATTTTCTTTCCTGTTCTTCTTAATGAATCAGTTGAAGTATCTAAGGATGATTCTCTATTTTTTTAATATGCTATTTTAGAAAAGTGAAGATTTTAATAAGAATTTCCTGAATTAAGTTAATTTTTCATATTATAAGTGGTTTTATAAATCTAATTTATTTTGTCAATATCTCCATAATTTTTTATTTTTGCTTGATTCTTTGCATGTTCCTAGTCTAAACGATTTAGTGGTTAGCCAAACATTTTATCAGTATGAAACTTTTCAGGAAAAACTCTAATTTAACCATTCTTCTGAGGAGATTAGGTTTACATATTTTTCATGTAAGAATCCATATATTGAGGGTTAATCATGACTTGATTGAAAGCAGGAAATATATTTTTATCACTTAAAGTAAGGTTCGATTTAATTATATTTAGTCAATATGAATTTCAGTTAAATATTTTCTGATTGCTTTAATAAGTTTAAAGCTTAATTTATTACTTATTCTATTCTATTTATGCAAATACTTACCTAATGAAGTATTATAGCTTTAGATAAATACAATTTTTTATTACTTAATTAAGATTTATTAATAATTTGATTAAAATCAATACATCAATATATCAAACAAAGATAACTTTGCTTTACATATATATTTATTCATATCAAAGCAAAAATAATTTGAGAAATCATAATATTTTATTGTTTGCTATTTTTTTGTTAACCTCTTTATCAAAATTAATTTTTTGTACGCCAAATTTTAATAGTCATTCACTAAATTTTATTAATATTAAACTTTAAAATTTATTTCCACTCATTTTTTATATATTATTTAAAGACCTAAATATCTGTTAAAGAGTTAAACAAATAATATTAAGCTAAGAATATGTTCATTTGAATTTTAAATAGTATTATTACTTACATCCAACAAAAATATTTCAAAATATTCAAATTTTTTTGAGTAATTGTTTTTTCTTTCTATAAATCATTGAAGAATTCTAAAAGAAATAGATTGGCAGAAGTTAAAACTAAGGCTATATAAATATTAAAATATATGTTATGATTGAATTGTATACAAAAGAGTATTTATCATTTATTTTGTAATCTATTTTTTGAATAGAGAAAATTTTTTACTATTTTTTAAAAACTCAAAATTTATACTTTTTATGCATTTTTATCTCTTTTCGGTAAAATAATGCTCAGCACTTTTTTAAGGTCTTTGGTAATGACTCATTATTATAATAATAGTACTAATATCATTACCAATAGTCATATACAATATAAGA
Organism: Tetrahymena elliotti 4EA; assembly: GCA_000231825.2. Classification (NCBI taxonomy): domain Eukaryota; phylum Ciliophora; class Oligohymenophorea; order Hymenostomatida; family Tetrahymenidae; genus Tetrahymena; species Tetrahymena elliotti. Next base: position 926,995 of record JH720304.1, on the reverse strand, counting down.
TGATAATATTCCTTCAAAATACTTTTAGTGACCAACCATATATTACATACCACATCTAGTAGTAGTGTGAGAATATTTTTTAATAAAAATATTGAATAAATTAGAATAAAACCTCAGTTAGGGAGAATATTATTTTATTCTAATTCATATTAAAATATTAGCTTCATACGAATATTCTATATTCTAAATAATGCACAAAGGCGTGCAAACATAAATTCTCCATACGGCTAATATAATTTTATTTATTTATATTAATATATATAATATGATCATAAGTAAATCCTTTTGTTGGAGAGATCAATGTCTTGTAGATGTATATTCTAATGTCTTGAGAGATATATCATTTATAGAGTTTTGATCATAGTGAGTTCTTTTGCGAGATCAGTATTTTGTTAATTAACATTCAAAAGATGCTACAGCCTGAACTTTATGTATTTTCAACTCTTTATCCATTCTTAAAATTTCCTGAATACTTTTCACCAGATCTATACTCTAAAACACCGTAGCCTTCCATTTTGTCATTAGCCCAATACCCATCATATTTTTTATACTCACTTGCTTGATTATAGTAACAAACTCCTTTTCCTTCGAAATAGTTATTTTTTAAATAACCTTCATATCTGTCTCCGTTTTTAAACTCAAATATACCATAGCCTTCCATTTTATCATTAACAAAGTCACCACTATAAGTTTTATATTTACTTTATTAGTTAAAGTGCATTACTGCTTTTCCATTGAAATAATTATTTTTCAAATAACCTTCACAAATATTACCATTTTTCCATTCAAAAATTCCATATCCTTCCATTTTATTATCAATGTAATCTCCATTATACTTCTTAAATTAACTTTATTCATTATATAAGTAAATACCTTTTCCTTCCATTATGCCATTCTTAAAATGACCTGAATATCTTTCTCCGGATCTAAATTCCAAGACTCCATAGCCTTCGTATTTATCATTAGCCCATTCACCTTCATATCTTTTTTTTGAACTATTTGGATTAAAGTTACAAATCCCTTTTCCACAGAAATAGTTATTTTTTAAATAACCCTCAAATTTATCGCCATTTTTATACTCAAAAACTCCATAGCCTTCCATTTTATCATTAACAAAATCACCTTCGTACTTTCTATAAGGAGTAGTCTCATTGAAATATAAAATTCCTTTGCCATTGAAATAGTTATTTTTCAAATAGCCCTCACAGATATTACCATTCCTCCACTCAAAAATTCCATAACCTTCCATCCTATCATCTACATACTCACCATTATACTACTTAAATGGACTTGTTTCTTCGTAGAGATATTTTCCCTTTCCGTTTCTTAAACCTTTCTTAAAGTTTCCCTCATATCTTTCCCCTGATCTATACTCCAAAATCCCATAGCCTTCCTTTTAGTCATTTGCCCATTCGCCTTCATATTTTTTTGTTTTACTATTTTCATTATAGTTACATACTCCTTTTCCTTTAAAATAGTTATTGACTAAATATCCTTCATATTTGTCACCATTCTTAAACTCGAAAACTCCAAATCCTTCCATTTTATCATCAAACCACTCACCTTAATACTTTTTATAAGCACTAGTCTCTCCAAAATAGAAGACTCCTTTTCCATTCCTCACTCCATTTTTTATTTCTCCTTCATACTTTGCCCCACCATTATATTCTACAACTTTATATTCTATTTTATCTTCCGAATAAGAATGATTCTAAAATTTCTTTAGCAATTGGGAAGAATCTAATAGCTATATTCTTTTTTTTGGTTCCACTTCCATCATTTTGAAGGCTATACTCAACAACTCTTTAAATTCATTATCCTATATAGACGGAAAGATTCCTTTCTTAGCTTAGATCATGTTTATTCCAAATATATTAAGATTACATAAGAAGCATATTATGCATCCAACCGAATAAATATCAGATTGCTTACTCAACGTTCCATCTACTTATTCTGGAGCCATATAATCTAAGCTTCCTCCCTTTGCTATAGTAATAGAATTTGATCCAAGAAGCTACTTAGACATGCCTAAATCACAAATTTTAATTGAATCATCATCCTTGATTAATATGTTCTAAGGTTTTAAATCACTGTGGATGATATTCTTATCATGTATGCCTTAAAGTCCTTCAATAATTTACAAACTAATTTTGACTATCTCTTCTAAACTTAACTTGTTTTGGTTTCTGTAGTTAAAAAGATTTCCTTTTTAACAAAACTCTGAAATTATGAAATAGCATTCATTCTCTTCATCATAAAGTTATTAGTAGTTTTTAACTACATATGGACTGCTGATTAAAATGCACTTTTAGTATTCCTATATATTATCTTTTAGAATATCTGAATCTGTAACTATCATTAGTTTTATTGCTACTACTCTATCGCTGTTAGAAGTGTCAACAGCCTGCATAACCAATCCAAAAGCACCATTATCAACTAATTAGATTTAACTGTACCCATACTAAGATAGGAATTCAATCGAAGATTATATTTAATTAGAAGGAATCAAGCAATTCTTACCTTTTAAGAATTTTTTGATGTCTTCTTTATTTAGTTTTTAAACCTATTGCATATAAAGATAAAATATTCTAACAAATCTATCTTTTTTTCCTCTTTTTTTGTAAATTAGAATAAAAAATAAAATTAGAGAACAAAGAATATAATGAATGACGTATAATAATACATATTTGTCAGACTCTAATGACGAACAAAATAGCAATAACCAATTATTGTAATAATAACTATATATCATCATTTCTCTCGACCTGACGATGATGAGGTGACAAGGAATTATAAAAAAAGGGAGTTTTTTGAAAAAAATCCTGATTCAGTAAAATACTCCTGACGAGTTTAGGAATGATACTATGAAAATTATAGATCAAAATTATTTTAGCCATTCTTTAAAATTGTTTAATTTTTTTTTTTCTCAATTTTATTAGACAAATATTTTAATTGAATTAAGAACAGGGAGGGCTGGAATAAACAAACAAAAAATTTCGGCAAAATATGATATGCCAAATCTCAATATATTAATAATAAATAATATTGATATTAATTAGAATATAACCTCATTTGGGTGAATATTATTTTATTCTAATTAATATTAAAAACAATAGAATTTACTACAAAAAATTGATAATTTAACTAGTTTCGAGGAGTTCTGACTTTAATTCCTTTGCACCAATTCTGCCAATATTATTTTAACTTTTAAAAAAATTATTAAAATAAATTATGAATAAAAAATTTTTAAAAGAATGAGAAAATATGAATTAAATCTGAAAACTAAAAATAAAAGTTAATGTATGAATAAAACAAATTTCAAGTAAACCAACCAAAATAGTCAGTTGGTCAGTCAATCAGTCAATTCTAAATTAAATACCTTATTTATTTGTTCAAAAATGCATAATTTATATTTAAATGAATGTGTTTAAATCAGAAAGAAGACATTCTACCTGAAAATTACTTAAAGAAAGAACAATATCCTAAGCAAGTTCTTTGTTGGGACTCAGGTCGCTTTAGAAGAGTAGATTAAATCTCTAAACTCATAAAAATATATTAAATTTCTTACACAAGATCTCACAGAAGAGTTCTATCCAGGAGAACTTATTCTACATAATGACAATACTCATTGCCATGCTTCTAGAGTACATTAAGTTATCTAGATTCATTTAATGTCTAACTCATTGACCATTTTCCTGTTTATTCACCCGATTTTTGGATTATTGAATATATTTTTGGAATCTTGAAAAATTAAATTTATAATATATGGTTTTAATATGACTTTTTTTTTAACATTGAAACAATATAACTAGCTATTTATAAAGCTTATAACAAAATAACCATGAGTGGCTTCATGAAAAAATTTAAAAATAAGGAAGATAATTATTAGATTGATTAAATAAAATTTAGTTTTAAATTTCAATTATTTAAGATATTTCATGTTATTTGGTATTTTTTTGCTCTCAATTAAATAATCAACAAATTAAAATTATGAAGAAATAAATCATCTATTATTTTATTAATTTCAAGTATTTAATTAATATTTTGTGAGAGTTTGCTTTGTATTCTTTAGGTGGACATGAATTAGTAGACGATCAATATAATATTACATAAATATTAGAAAGACAGTTATTGTTTGTGATTTTTTTACTAAAAACTGTAATAATAAACATTAATAAATAAGCACTGAAAAAACTCACAAATAGTTATTAAATTAAATATTTAATATTGCTAAAATTAGTTAATTTCTCTATCAATAAAACCCACTAATTCTCATACATTCTTTTGAAAATATTTTTTGCAGCTCTGCAATATTTTCATCATTCTTATTTGACTGATATTAAATTAATTTAATTTTTTTCTCTTAAAAACTAGGTAATACAGTATCCATGAATTCCTTAAAGGTATCTCTGTCTAATAGAAAATTATTAAGCTTAAGTTTGTGTAAACAGTCCTAAATTATTATGACTGTTTTTATCATCAAATACATATTTTTGTTAAATATTTCTATAGAGTAAATTTTATAAAAACATGAAAAAGTAAATTAACTACCATATTGAGATGAAAAATATTTAACCAAAAAAAGAAGAGACAATAACAGTTAAATTTTTTGGTATGATTTTAGAGAGAAAAGAAATTATATTAAGGTAATAAAAAGACTAAAAAGAAACATAGAAAATTTTTTATTGATTGACATAATATTAGATGATAATTAATATTTAATTTGAAGATAATAGATTTAATACACATTATAAATCTTTTAATTTTATAAGAATTATAATATTCTTATTTTTATATAACCTAAGCATTATGAATTACTTATCAACTTACCTTTTTGAGTAACAAATATTACTATGTAATAAGATAAGCAGATTTCATTCATATATACTTAAAAATCCTGTTGAATATGTATATATAAACATTTTTTGGAAAATAATTTTGAATGAAGAAATATGTTGTTTGGTGTGGTCTTTCTATCTGTCTCGCTCTTAAATTTCTATGTTTTTTATAGATCAAATAATTTAAGCTATCTAGATAAGGTAAACATAGGACATCTAACTTTTAGAAGCAAGGGAGATTAAATTTCAAGTTGTTTTTTACTTTTAATATAATATGATTGTGTAGAATTAATTGTAGGATTTCTTTTCTTTAGTTTAATATAGTTTTTTTAATTTGTTAAGATTTATTAGAAAAAATTAAATAATTTCGCTAATAAATTTTGATTTAAGAAAATTTTTGAGAATGATTTTGTTTTTTGCTTTGATTTTTGTTTCTATGCTGTGATTCAATCAATGCATGTAATTATTGTAAACATTTGTGCTTGTTTAAATTGTATAATACTCTTTGGCTTTCTTAATACAATCCAATGCTTGCATTTCATTCTCCATGTTGCACAAACTCTTAATTTCAAACTTTTCCTTTTAAAAATAATAATAAAAAACATTTATAAAATGAATTAATGAACATTTTTTACAGATTCATCAATAATTTGATAGATTTCATGAAGAATTTCGTTGTATTTTTTGGTTAAAATGATTTCCTTCAAGTGAGATAAATCAAATTTTTCAATGAACTAGAAATACTAAGTGTTCTCAAACTTTTAGTTTTTGAAGATTTAAGGAATTTTAAAGTAAAAAGAAATGATATTATTGTTGAATTTCTTTGATGTTATTCTTAAAAGATTTCTCATAAAAAAGAATGATTTGATCTAAACAAAGTTATTCTTATCTTCTTTTGATTGAGTATTATCCTTTTATTTGTTGTATTATTGGAATATTTTAACATTATTTCTATTAAATAATTTACTTTATCTATGATGTTAGCTACTTTGGCTCCATTCTTTATTTGTTAAAGCTATTGAATGATTTACTAATTTGAACTGATGCTCAAAACGAATTCTTTTTTATATTTAAAAAATATTATTTTCATTTTTTTTTATATAAATTACCTTATGATAAAATCAGAATTCTAGGGCTTGACTTATAGCTGTTAGGAGTATTTTGAAAGAGACGAACTTCTTCGCTGTTTTTATCTTTAAGGTTTTGACATTCATAAAAACTAAAAGGTTTATTCTATAAGATTTAAATAAAATCATTCCAAGCTTCTTTTGAAACTTTATATGTTTAGAAGAGTCCTCTTAATTAGAAATTCTTTTAACTGATTTACTTTTTAGCCATATCAAAATAATTTTATTTTGTTTATTTTTGGAAGACTTGGCCCATGTTTTGTATTTTTTTTAAGGCATTAGAGTTAAGGGGTTGCTAAGATTTCTTGAATGAATCAGAGTTGTTAGTATTTTAGCTTTTTAGAAATTCTTCTTTCAATGAAATAATTGATTAAGGTGAACCAATAGTATTGCTATTAGCATTACTGTTCAAACTGATACCAGTGATATTAATATTTCCTTCATTTTGCAATTAAGATTTATTATGACTACTTGTTTAATTGGCCCCTATCATGTTGTTTGAAAAAGACTAACTAGCTTGATTTGAGCTTTAAGGGTATTATTATAGCTTTCTGTCTTTTTTCTCTTATTACATTGAAGATTCAGCCAAAGAATTTTAAAAATGAGATAAAGATGAATTCTATTGGGATACATTTGATTAGCTAAATTGAGAAGAATATTATTGAGAAATTTATTGCTGTTTACCAAAGTTATCCTTTGAGTTTGATGCCTCTCTACCTTTATCTATATTATTACTGCTCAAAATAATTTTTTAATGAACTCTGGAACTCTCCACTAAAACTAAAGGATTAGGGTTATTATTATTATTTCCAAGGATATTTTAGTTATTATTCATATTGTTAGCTTTTAGAGGGGCAGCTTGAAGTTAGTCTGATAAAAAATTTTTACTTGAATTGACAGGAGCAGTTTAGGCATTGTAAATCTAATTCAAATTTATCTCATCTATATTCTCATCGCAAAATGAATCTTCATTTGGAATTGTCAAGCTCCTCTCATTTACATCACTTGCTTTATTATTCTTTGATTCTCTTGATATTTTAAACAGCTTTTACTCAGTTTGTTTATTTTCACTTCCACTTTATTTATTTGAGCTGTCTTAAGACTAAAAGTTATTTAAAAATTTTGTTGTAGGAGTCCTGAGCTAATAATGATACTATTTTATAAAAAATAAAATTAAATTACAAATTTTGTAGGCTAAATAAATTAGGCTAAAAACATTAACTTCATTTTTATTTAAAACTATTTGATTAAATTGATATTTTAAATAAAAGAATGAACTCTTTTAAAACCAAAACTTGGAAGTAAATTGAGATTTGATAAAAACTCTTTAATTTTATAGTAAAAAGAAAATTTAAATCTCTTTTATCCATATCATCATTTTAAGTTTTGCTTAAAAACCCAATTATTGTTAAAGAAAATAAATTTTATTGTTATTTTTTATCATAATTTTAATAATGATTTAATGTTATTTTTTTCTTTGATAAATCCTTACTTATTAAGTGGTATGTTTTAAATATAAAATGTATTTTTTTGTAAATTTCTTTTTCAATTTTTTTAAGTTTATTAATTAATAACTAGTATTTTCATCAATCCTAAAATATAAAAATTCTTAATTATTTATCATCATATTTTTCTTTTATTTTTATCAATTAATGGTATTAATTAATATTTATAAAAATAAGTTTCTATTAAATATTTGATTTATGGTACAAGGATATTTAGGAGTTTTTCAAATGTTATCTATCTACCTTACTAGATATTTGTATTAATCTAAGAGGTTTATTTCTAAAACTAAAATAAGATATTATAAAAATAATTATTACCTATTCTACCTTACTCATAAGCTTTGGCTTGATTGGTGGACTTAGAGAAGCTTGAACTTAGTTAATTCTTGAAGATTTGTCTAATTTGTTTCTTGAAGCTGAAGAAAATTGTTCTTTTTAGAACTCTTCGAATTCGCTTGGATCTTCTTCATCTTACTTAGTCTTTATTTTATGACTTGATCTGGGTGCTTGTATTTTACTTTTTTCAACTTGTTGGCTATTATTATGGAGGCTGCTTGTCCTATTTTAAAAGCTGTCTTTATTGTTTATTTGATTTCCAACTTTAATTATTGGTTGAGTAAAGCTGCTACTGGCACTTATTTAGTTACTCAAATTTGAATTGTTTTAATTGGAGGTGGTTATTTTATAATCAGAAGTAGGTTAGGTAGATTCTCTCTTTGAAGTAGCACTCATCAATGAAGACTTTGCAGATATAGCATTATTACTTGTAATTTAATTATTATTTGAATAGCTTATTGCAAAACTTGCAGTTGGGATTGTGTATTTTTCTATTGAATTATTCCTTTTCTAATTTAAGAATACATTATTGGTATTAACCAAAGCTTAGCCATTATTCAACGATAAGGGATTAGCTACTCCTACCTAAGCTGGTAAATTTGCTTATGAAGCATCTTTGGAACTGAAAACGTTAGTAAAAAAATCCAAAATGGAATTTGGTTGTTTTCTCGGTTATGTATGCTAGTTCGAACGAATACAATATTTGCATTAATCTGCATTATGATCATTTAATTTAAGTCCCTAGTAAAGTATTATATCATGACAAATTTTAAAGCCACCTTCTACAATACTAATATAAGGAAATCCATATTCTATAAAATCACTAGAAAACTTCTGAATAGTATAAACTTCTTATTATTTTGCTATTCATTAAATATTAAAATTAGGAAATTCATTTTTAAAAAAATAGTTTTTTAAATCTAAAAATATATTTGGTTTAATTTTGAATTATTTTTACGGTCAACGTAGAGCAATGATTAGTTGATGTGAAAATCTGACTCAAAAGTTGAATATTCTGAAACAATAAAACTAAAGTGAGAGATATTCTTAAATTCGATGTAATCACTGATTAAAGAATCCAAAGTTTCTTAATCGAATTTACTCATAGAGACTAAGGTTGTTTTATTTAAATAACCTTGATTTTTAGACTGAACTCTCAAATCAAAAGTTTTGAAATCTAATTATTTATCTTTATAAACTTTGATAGAATTTTATTTGCTTATTTCAATTATTTCTTTTAGAAAATTATTTTTATTCACATAGCTATTTAACTCAATAGGGATAAGTGATTTTATACTGCAGTATTTGCATTCTTTCTACTTGCTATTCTAAAAGTTTCTTCCATTATCTTCAGTGATATTCTTTCCATCCTAATTCCAATCACCTAAATTTTGTCATTAAAATTTGTTAATTATTAAATAACACAAATTTTTTTTTGAAATTATTTTTTTTTTTCAGGTTATAATTTTTTACCATGAAAAGTTTTAAACATGCTTTGATGTTGCTAATTTTAAAAGCTAGTTTAGTAACCAGATTGATCGTTAAGGTTTCCATTAACAATTTTTTCCAGGAAACTGTTCTTTTCGCAATCAGGATTGGGACATTATATGACACTTGGATAGAGATGATGAAGCAATTCAATAGGACTTATAGGCATAGCAACATATTTTTAAATTTGTCCTGCTGCTTATTTCATTTCTAACATAGTTGATTAATGTTTATGATAATTCTTTTATAACACATTAAGCTAATTAATTCTACTACTAAAAGAAATAGGAGTTTGCTTGCGAATTTCTAAAGCTCTTTTCATAATAAATTAAATTGCTTAAATATTCTTAGCTTATTTCATAATTTTTTTACATTGCATAGATTTCTTTTAAGTCAGAAAGATTTTCTATTTTTAGAGATGAAAGTGTCTAAGGAATAACAGAAGGATCTACAGACATAATTAGCTTTTTTGAGCGTATCATTAAAGCAAGTGATATATAAAGGATGAGAAGTTAATCATTTTCTATTAAAAATAAATCCCAAAGATTAAAAGCAATATCTAGTTCTACTTTGCTATTATTTTACAATTTTAACTTCATTTATTAAAATGAATAAAATAAAATAAATTACCTTGAAAATAATGTGATAAACCAAGGATAAGCATAAATTTCAGGAGATATATCATTTTTTTATAAGAAATTGTTTAGATTCGGGTCATGATATTTCATTAATAAAGTAAAAGCAAAGAAGAAACACTAAAGACTATTAAACTCCTATAAAATTTTATAATAATAATTAGCATATTACTATCATAAAAACAATATTTTTTTAGTTGATAATATTTTACCTAATCCTAAAAAAAGTTGGGAACGAATTTATCGAGAAAATTAATAAAATAATTATATGATTATGATAGAGACACATTATAGTTAGAAGTAGTTAGATAAAGAAAAGGAGCAGCTAGTTCATTTAAACCTTGCTTATACTTAATTTCTTACTATTTACAATAAAAAGTTAAAAAGTGCTCTAATTTGACATGCATTTCAGAATCAAAAGTGCCACATCTAGTTCTCTTGGTGTCTTATCTTATTACTCTATATTATATTGTAATAATAAAAACTTCTTTTTATTCTAATTTGCTTTATTTTTTTTAAATTGAAAATATTTTCTATGAATTCCAACTATTTTAATATCTTGCTAATGAAAATCTACTAATTTAATTATTTAACAATAGAGTTTAATGCATTTCTTACAATTAATTAGGCAAGTCTAGAGTAGAATTTAATATCATTTAATCATGAATTACTGCGCTTTGCGTTTCATCAGATGGATTTAAAAGCAAATACTTTTATTTTTCATATAAAAAAATATTATTTTCAAACCTAATTTTTGAAAATTATTCTTTTTGATAAAATTAAATGCTTTAAAGCATCTCATTTTATCAATTGCAAATCAAACACAATTGTTTATTTACATCCCAAAAATGTGTGCGATTGAGTATTGTCTAACTCTTACTCATCTATTCCTAATTGCTAACGCTGCTATACATAGCTTATAGATTTTTACACTCATTTGGATTAATACTTTCTGAAATTTTCCTTTCTCTGACTTCCTACTCTAATAAAAAAAAAGATATTTGGTATTTAACAATTTTTAATCCATTCATTTAATAATTCAATTGATGCATTTAATAAATTTATATCAAATGATGTAATTTTCAAAATAGACAATCAAGCATATTGAATTATCAAAGAGTATTTAGCAAATTAATAAGTTTGTTGAAAAGATGCTAATTATTACTTTTTGATGAGACTATGAAAGAATTGTTGCCTATAGCATGTGATGTTTATTGTGTATTTGAGTGGTTTAATCTTAAATTTGCATAAGATTTAGATGGATTTTAATTCTAATAATATAAATTCTTAGATGAATTATCTGCGAACGGCTGAGCCTTGCTTAACTTCTGGCTCTGCTATTAAGACAGATTCATAATAATTGCTGACTTAGTCCTACTTAAACTATTGATTGGATTACCAACTAACTAACTTGCTTCTTTTCTATTGCTTTCAATTTATTTTTGTTTAAAAATTATTTATCAATATTTTTCTTTCACTTGCTAACTTTCTTTTACTTGATTGTTTTTGTTAGTTATTTTGTTTGTTTTTTAATCAATAGTTTGATTGATTGCTTGTTTGCTTGTTAATTAATAAGTTGTATATTGGTTGCTTAATTTCTTATGTTAATTTTTATATTTTACATTGTTTTTTTTAAAGCAATCAAAAATAATAAGTATAATTTTCAATTTAATATAAACTAATCATTTATTTTTATTAAATTTTAATCAAGTATTATCCTCTTAAAATAATTTAATTCTGATCATCTGTTTAATCCCATATCTCTCTATCTATCATCTATCTGTCTGATTATTAAATAATTCCTTTTCGTTTATGATAAAATATGCTAAAAATATCTATCCTAAACTTCTTATTTATTGCTAAATCTTAAAAGCTAAAATTGAAAGCCAATTCTACATTTCTGTTTTTGCTTTACATTTTATTTATCTAAATAATTTTTTTCATATTTGTTTTATTATTCTTTTGCTAATAAAAATTATTTCATAACTAATTTTGCTGTTTTAGAAAAAATTAATAAATAAAAATCAATTTATTTGTAACAAAATTTAATAAAAAAATTGAATAATTCCTTAATAAATTCTTTAAAAAGAATAATTTTTTCAGAATTTAATTTTAGAATTTTTTAAAAAATGATAATTTGTTCTAACTTTAGCTTTTTTGGAAATAATTTTTTATAAGGTTGAAAAGATAAAAGCTTATTAGTAAAGGATAGAAAATCATTTTAAGTTTATAGATTTTAATTAGGCCATAAAATTAATTTAATTAAGTTATCAAAAGTTAAAGTATTTAGAAAGGGTGATGAAAGAATTATATAACTTCGATCACTTAATATTTTTAGGTTAATAAATTTTATTTATCCATCCAATAAATGTTAAATTTTTTGATTAAAAATAATAACTCAAATTTGATATGGAAAAATAAAGTTAAAATGATAATTATTTGCTTAAATTTTTAATAAAAACTTTAGATGAAATAGAAAATAAGTGATAATATTAAGATATTTTAAGCTTAATTCTTTTAGTTAATACCAAATCAAAGAAACTCTAATTAATTGGATTATTTTTAAAGTAATAAAACTTGTCAAATAATAGACAATCTTTAGTTTTAAATAGATCAAATAGAAAGCAATTTATCACATTTTTATTTTCTGAAAAATATTTTTAAATAAATATCTTGCATTCTATTAGTTAAGGTTTATATCAATGGAATCTTCATATGTGATAAAAAGTTATTATAAATAAAAATACACACAAACCGCAACCTATTTTTGGAAAAAGAAACCCAATTAAACAAAGAAAAATTTGGAAAATGAAAATATTAATTATGAATTATGTATTTAATTTAAATAGATGATATATGTATGGTTAATTACAAGCTTAAAGATATTTGTAAGCCTTAATGCATAAAAATAAATTATTATGGTTAGATGATTTAAATAAGTAAGAATGGATTTTTTAATTGAATACAATATATCAAAAATATACACTATATAAATTCTATTTCTGTAATAAGATTCTCAATTAAAGATAGAAAAAAATGAAAATATTTATGATTAATTATGTTTTTAGTAAAAATAATAAATGAGACGATTAATTAATTATTGGCTTGAAGATATTTGTAAGCTTTAATTTGCATCAATAAATAAATAATAGTGTTAGATGAGTTAAATGATAATTGAATCGATTTTTTAATATAATAAAATTTATCGTACAATATACAAATATACAAGCTATTTTTTAGTTTAAGAGACCCAATTAAAAATCTTGGATCTTGGATTTTGGTTTAATTTTAAGTGGATATTTACTATCTATCTTCTGTAAAGCGAATTATGGGTTTATTTATAGTTATATAATAGTCAAATTTATTATTTAATTCAATATACAAGTTTCTTTATTTATTATTTCATCAGACTTATGCTTAGTTTAAGTGGTTTTGAGATTTGGAGACTAATCTATGTTTTTGTTTGTATTTGTCGAAGGCAGATGGCATTACATATGCACCAGGTCCTGGTGTTACTTTTGTAACTTTTGTAAAGTCATATTTATTACCAAATCCAAAGGAAGGATCTGAGAATCTGCTGCTTTTGATCAATTTTTCATTAGGACTATATTGGTTGCAAGGAGGAGAACACTTAGGGAACATGTCTTGGAATACTATACCCTTTCCATAAAAAGAGTACTTAGTTTTATTTGCTGCGAATTTCTCAGAAACATCATATTAGCCAACTCCAGGAATATCTCTACTAGCTTCTGGTTCTTTTATAGTTACTTTAGGAATATAAGTTTTAGAATAGTAAGAATATGCAAGTCCGAAACTTTTTGCAGTAGGGAGAGATCCTAAAGAGCGATGAGATGCGTATTTAGCAGGTGAAGGATTCTCTTCGGCATTTTTTATTAGATATTAAGGAAGAAGACGTTTCTCGCCATAGCCAAAAGTAGTAGCCTTTGGATCTTTAAGAGAAGGAAGATCATATTGAATACCTGAATGGGATAATTTAGGAACTGTAAAACGTTCTGCTTTTGGGAATGTGACTGAAGTTGCAGAGTAACGAAGTGTTGATGCAGACATAAAGTTTGATTAAGTTGATATTTGAGAGTTACCTCCAGCTAAATTTAATTAGTTGTTTGAGAAGATATTGCTTCCTTACATTTTATCACCTTCAGTAAAGTTTCTTAAAGTTGAAATACGACCAGGTGAATCAAGTAAATACTTCTTGCTTCCATTAGCTGCAAAGTTTGATTAAGAGTGAGGATAAGCTTTCTTAACACCACTGCTATATTAAGGAGTGTAGACCTATTTCGATTTGTAATTATTGGTATTGGGGCTTTCTGTGTTTTTTATATTAGTTGGAGTGTTCATGCTCTCACTTCTATTAACCTAATTTAAGTTGATGTTACCTACTCTTTCTTTTTCCTCATCTTTTTAAACCTTTTCTGTCTACTCTTCTTCAAAATTTCTACTTTCTGATAATGGTACATCTTGACCACTTTTTTATTCTTAAACTACCTCTAAATTAGCTTCCATTATTTTCTTCTTTGCTTGTTTTTTTGTTAGTTTATTTATTTATTTTGATTGTTTTTTTGTTTATTTCCAGTGACGATGCAATGAAATTTTACAAGCTTATTAATATTTTTGATATTGATGATTTATAATTAATTTTTTTTATATTATTTATTTGCAAATTACAAGATCGAGCTCTTGTAAAAAGAGAGTGCTTATACTCAATCATTAATAAATTTACAATTTTTGAGGTATCTTACCTAAATTCAAAATCTCGCTGTAAATCATCTATGCAAAATTAAGTTTTTATTTATTCAAGTAAGAGATGTATCCATAAGATCTATTGTTTTGTGCACACATTAGCATTAATTAAAAGAAAATTATAATTAACTCCAACAGCTGATTATATCTTTTATTTTTATTAAAATATCTCCATGCAATAAGCAAGTATTACTTTACAAATTCTGTAAAATTTAAATATTAATAATACTAGATTTTAGAAATTTTCTTTGTACCTTTTTACAAAAATATTTTTCTTTGTATTGAGTGTGAAAATCTAATCAATAATTAAATGTTAGCTCTAAACAAAAATCAAAGCAATCAATTAATAAATCCATTGAATTTAATGGCTATAAATCCTTGTTTAAAAATAGTAATTAATTAAATAAAAAAATTATGTAAAAATTAAGTCAAATTTGTACCATTCATCTAAATATTTATTTTAGTTACTAAAAGCTATTTAAATTTTCCCATAATTATTTTATTTCAGGTGAACAATTCTGTAATCACACCTCTAAAAGAAATTCTTCAAGTTTTATAATTTTTCTCCATGATAGTCTAATTAATTAAATCAAGTAGATTAAACTAAAATATAATAAATTTTTTGTCAAAGTAGAATTTTATCAGATGCTTCAATTTTTTAAATCAATTAAAAAAAATAGATCAAAAATAAATTTTAAATAAAAAAAAAATATTTTATTTAAATAGATTTTGTTGTATAAACAAAATAATTAAAGAAACTCTACTCAAATTTTTTAATTTTTAGTTAACTTGTTATTATTCGTGTATGTAGTCTTGAAAAAGACAGTACCTTAGGGTACTACATATATATATATATAAGCAAATCTATTTCCTTTATTAAATAATAAAATTATAATAAGAAGTAAATTGAAAATTTTTTTGTTAGATAAAATAAATAATTAAAAAAAAATACTTAAAATTTATTATAATTATTAATTGTTTTAAATTTGTAAAATACTTGAATATATTTGATAAAAAATCTGTCATATTTTAAGTAAAAATATAAATCAAATTACTATTTCTTATTTTTAATAATTACAATCAAAATATTTGATAGAAAAATTGATTAAAATATTTTTGTTAAATTAATTCATAAAATCTTTTTTGTTCTGATATTTCGATATTAAGAAATAAAATATTGGTTTTTATGAATAAATTTATTTACATAAGATATAAATTTTGAAATAAGAATAAGCAAAACAAAATACTTGAAAAAGCAATCCTTTCATTCTTAGCAAGATAGATTTTTCAGTTAAAAACTTGAAAGTAAATTTCTTTTTCGATTTTTAAAAATTAGCTTTGAAATTTTGCGCAAATTAAAAGATTCATAATAATTTTTATAATAATAAAAGAAACATAAAATTTAATAATATCCACAATAAATATAAGACCAAAAGAAATTTAATAATAACTAATAGCAATAAGGAAATATGTTTTCTTTTGTAGAAGATAACTCTATTTTTAATACACCTCCTAAATTCCAACCCAAGGAAAAATAAAAAACAAGTAAAGTGTCTCCAGATTGTGTTTCCTTTTGTGGAGATAGTGATAATAAATTCATTTTTGATATAGAAAGTTTTCATCCAAATGATTTGGATTAATTTAAACAAAGAGATGTTGATTTTTAAAGTAAAATACAGCAAGATGTTGATGATAAAATTAAAGGAATACGTAACATTTTAGGTAAGCTTGGAACTAGTCTTGATAGGTTAAGAGGAGAAGTAGATAGCATGATACACCCTGATTACATGACAAAATAATTACTTGATAATTAACTAAAATCAAATCTATTTAAAGATGAGAATCATAACTAAAACAAAGAAAATCTAGATTCTGTTATCACTACCTCAGTATTCAACACAGTACCTCTACATGTATTATTTGCTTAAAAGTAAATTGAGAGATCATGTACTAAAAGCTGCTCTAAAGTAAAATCACAAATGAAAAAATACTAGAATAATGGATAACTTTAGTCATACAAAACTCTTTTAAAAGAAATTACATTTAGTGAGTCTAATAAAAAGACTTAAGTTGAAAATTAATTTTCGAATGTAGAAAAATAGTCATACAATATTAATGCAAGAAGAAAACTTGATTTTGATTTTTTTAAAGATGAATAATTTCCAGAGGTAGAATCACCAAAGTCAAAAGATGAATATGATGTTGAAAACAATTTATCAAAAATAACTTCATATGACTAATAAGAAAAAGATTAAGATGTTTAGTTTCCAAGAAAAATATTTGTAAAAGATATCTAAAAACAAAATAATAATGTTAAATATTATTTTATTTATAGAACTCACCATTGAAAATGTAAACAAACACTAATAACTAAACATCTTAAACTTAATTAAAAAAACAAAAACTATATAATATTATATAAATCTATCAATAAAATTATCTCTATATATTAATCTTTAAGTTTTAATCAAAACCTACATTCATATTTTTCTTACTTATTAATCAAAATATTTCTAAAGTTTAATGATTTTCCTTTTTAATTAAAATAAATAAATAAAGTGTTTAAAATTTATTTTTTTAAAATGAGTGGACCAAAAAATATGAAAATTTTTAATGAAATAGTAAATCTAAAATAAAATTTTAAAATTATTCTTCAATGCCCTTTTATTTTATTAAAAATATTTTTTCCTTGATCATAAATTCTACAAACAGTTTGAAAATTTTCACTTTTTAAATTATCAAAAAATTAAATTTTTGATAACAGATCATCTTCTCTTTATTTTTAAATAAATAAATTAAACTAATGAATAACGAAATATGTCTAAGGTGAAGAATAGTTTTAAAAACTTTTTTATTAATTTTAATAATTTTCTATTTGAATTTTTTAATTTTGACATTAATTTTTTTATTTTAGTTATTTTTTTCTAAATTGTTGAGAAAAAAGGTAAAATTTTTATTTTATTTAAGCCAAATTAAATTTAAATAGCATTTTAATCTTTTGTTATTTTGAAAAAAAAATCAATAAAACCTGATACACCCCTTATTTTTGTATAAATTTATTAAATTAAAGTTTATATTTAATTAATGAAATTACTTTCTAAATTTTCATTGAGCAAAATTTTCATCAGTAATAGATTAAACTTTCTTTCTTAAATATTTACATCTTTATTAATATTAATTAATTAAAACTAAACTAAGATCTAATTTTATTAAATTGAAATTTTTGTTCTAGTCTTTCAAAATAATAATTTTCACAAAAATAATTTTATTTCAATTTAATTTTTGTTTATTTTAGAAAAGGAAATGAATTAATTTTTGATGTTTGTAAAAGTAAAACCAATATAAAATTTATGTTTGCAATTATTAATTTTTTATTAAAAAAGGAAACTATTATAATTAATAATCTGTTTAATATACCAAACAAATAAAAACTATAGCTTTTTGACTAAGAATAATTGATAAATTAAGAAGAATATATTAGCATTTTTAAACTTTAGTAGAAATGAGTATGAGTGATTCTGAAATTGAAGAGGGATTAAAAAAAGTCAGTCTTGCACATGAAGGCTACAACATCCCTACAAGTGGATTTAAGCAAGATATAGAGAAATTTTATGATGATATTCACACAAATATTGAAGAGTTAAATCAAAAATTGATTGGTTTATTTAAGAAGAAAGAAGATGATTTATGCAACATGTATAAGAGAGAAATGACAAAAGCTCAAAAACGTTTAAGGGAATTGCAAGAATGCACAAGTGAATAAGAATTGAACAAGAGAAAGATTGAAAAAAAGGAAAAGCTTTAAAGAGAGCGCTAAAAATTTTTAGAAACTAGTATATATTTTTCAAATTAATGTAAAGAATTTAAAAATACTCTCACTAAGGTTGTTAACACAACTAAAGACTTAGAAGCAGAAATTAATTTTTTAAATGAGCAGATAGTTTTTGCAGATAGACACAATCAAAAGCTTTCAAATGAATTAGAATAACTTAAAGAAGAGATAAATAAATTTGATCCTAATGCAAAACTCGATAATTTGGAAGATGTTTTATCTCTGCCTCCTAAGCAAAAGTTGTATGGAGAATAAGATCAGCAAAATGCAAGACAGTCTTAGAACATGTCAGTCAATCAAAATAATTTAAACAATAACAATAATAATGTTTCATTACAAGCAAATAACTAAACAAGTATAATGATTAATGAATAGTAGTAATAGTAATAATTATAAGGTAGTACAATGCTTTAAAATAATACGCTTTTTAATGCTAGCAAAATATAAGGAGTTGGAAAATATGTCTCTCCATACAGCAAAAAGTAAATTATGAAACCAGGTGGTAATATAGACCAAACAGACTTGGAAAAAGCAAAATAAGAGCTCAAAAGACAAAAAGATATAAATGAAAAACTCACAGAATTTTTAAATGATCCATGCTTTTAAGAAACAGAGTTTGAAAAGATATTTATGGAGTGTGTTCTTTCTGTAAAGTAAAAGAAATTATAATAAACCTAGGCTAATAAGCTACCTTACGTAAAAAATAAAGATCAACCTAGTAACTAAGATGTTACTAACCCTTCAGGTTTCAAGACTGCAGATTCTACTCTTGATTTTACAACTATTTCTGAGCTCGATTTCAATGAATTTAATAAAAGATAAATCTTGGAGGAATTCTTATCTAAGGAAGAAATTAAAAAATACCTTTACACATTAATATTTAATAATAATAATAACACCTCTAATCCACCAACATCCAAGAGCAAGTCCTAATAATACAAAGAGAGTTCTACTAAAAAAGTCCCAGTTAATAAGCAATCCAACTAAGCTAATGATTTTGAATAAGGAAATAATATGCTATTAGACGAATTAAAAAGATGATAAGAGTATTTTCTATGTAATATAAATTGTATTCATTTTAAGATATTTTTTTAGATCAAAAATTTAAAGATTTTACCTTTTTCATCTTTTTTGGACATATAAAAAAGTTTTAATTCAATTATTTTCTGTTTTAAATTACCAATAAGTTTTTAACAAATTATTTTATTGTATTTCAAAGATGAGTAACACATATTATTATTTCCTTCTATAATAAACAAAAATAATGATTTGATTGAATTTAATTTATTTTTAATGGAAAATTAAAATTTTTAATTAGAAATATTTGCTGTCATTAATTCTCTTTAAGTTTCTTTTTGATAAAAATAAATACTTATTAGTCAGTAACCAATTCAGTAAAATCCAAAACAAAAATAATTTTTTTAAATTGAATTATTATTGTATAAACACTTAATTATTGGAGTCAATTCTTTACTGAGTTTTAAATACAATAGGTACTAAATAAATAGTATAGATAAAAGAAATTTCTCATGTATTTGAAATTGAATGTTACTTTAATTTTTTACAATAATTTACTTGAAAATTTAATGACTTAAGCTTAATTTTTGAGCAAAATATTAAATTTATCAACTAAATTAATACGTTAAATTAAATAGAGTTTTTAAAATATTATTTCTACTTAATAGGTAAGTTAATAAATAAAAAATATGTTTGCCATTGAATTTATAATATTAAAGAAAATAAAATATAATTATGTTTTAATTAATAAAAGAAAATATAATGAACAATTAAGATTAGGATTGAATTTTCTTATTTTTGCTTTTTTTTTAGTTGTCTCTTTATTTTTTGTGTATATATTTATAGGAAAATCTAAAGTACGCAGAATAATATTTATTAAAAATATTAAAGATTTTCAAATTAAAAAAGAATTGATAAAAATGAAACACTAAGCATTAATTATTACTGCTACCGTTTTACTTGCTGCCTTCACTGGTTTTGCTGCCTTTGAAGCCTTCAGATATAAACAAGAAAAATATCATGATAAACTTAAAACAATCATTGAAAAAGTTAACAGCTTAAAAACTACTTGGAAGGCTGGTGAAAATTTGAAATGGACTAATTCTGATATTGCTGGAGTTAAGGCTCATATGGGTGTTAAGTTAGGATAAGAATCTGGCATCAAGCTTGAAACTGTTGAAACTTAAGTAAATGGTTTACCTGAATAATTCGATGCTAGAGTTTAATGGGGTGACAAGTGCTCTTCTTTATGGGAAGTTAGAGATTAATCTACATGTGGTTCTTGCTGGGCTTTTGGTGCTGCTGAATCTTTATCTGATAGACATTGCATTCACCTTGGTGAAGACATTAGACTTTCTAGTTAAAATCTTCTTACTTGCTGTGCTTCTTGTGGTGACGGTTGCGATGGCGGCTGGCCCGAAGCTGCTATGGACTATTATGTTAATACAGGTTTGGTTACTGGTGATTTATATGGTAACAACTCTTGGTGTTAAGCTTATACCTTCGCTCCCTGTGCTCATCACGTTACATCTGATGTTTATCCTCCTTGCACTGGTGAATTACCCACTCCTCCTTGCATCAACAGCTGTGATTCTAACTCCACTCACCCTATTCCCTACACTAAGGATATCCATAGAGGATCTAAGGCTTATGGTATTCCCAAGGACGAAAAAGCTATTATGGCTGAAATCTACAAGAATGGACCTATTGAAGTCGCTTTGACTGTTTTTGAAGATTTCTTAACTTACAAGAGTGGTGTTTATCAACACGTTACTGGTGATGAATTAGGTGGTCATGCCGTCAAGATGGTTGGTTGGGGTGTTGAAAATGGTACTCCTTACTGGACTATTGTAAACTCTTGGAATGAAAGCTGGGGTGATAAGGGTACTTTCAAGATCTTGAGAGGTAAGAATGAATGTGGTATTGAATCTTCTTGCGTTACTGCTCTTCCTGCTTACTGATTATTCAAAAATTAAAATAATCCTACATATTAGCTAATATAAAATCTTTTTTATAACTAAATTTCTAAAATTATTAATGAAAATGTAATTTGTATGATGTTATTTACTTATTCGTTTTAGTAAAAGTAATTGGTAAATATTTCATTCAAAAATACTATTAATAAATATATTCTTCATTCTTTATTCATGATCATTGTAGATATAGGTGGAGAGAGTAATTCTTTCCCAACTTTGGTTGTATACTTAAAATTTTTAGTATTGAGAAGATTTACTGACAAATAAAAAATATATTTTTTAATTTTACTATGATTTGAATTTTATGTTATAAAATCACATATATAATTTGTTACTTTTTTGATAGAACAAATAATAAATATACCTAAAGCAACTTTATGCATTCACAATATAAATAATAAATATCAAAAATTATGAATAATTACTTTAAATTATATTATTCTCCAGAGTATTTAGCTTAAAAAATTTAAAATAGAATAAAAATATATTGATTTTTATTAGATTGGAATAACTAATCGAATTAATAAATAAATAAATTATGAGTAATTTTAATTGTTAGAATTTCAAAAACTCATCTTTAAAACAGAGTTTATTTTTTAAATACTCTTTCTTGATGATAAAAAGTTTGTCATTAAAAATTCAAGATAAGTGAATTAATAATAATTATAATTACTTAAATTATAAAAGAAATAATTATTGAAAAAATATCTAAAGATGAAATTAACAACTATTTTATTTAGTGTCAGTTTTGTTATAGCTGCTCTAGTTGGTTTCTCTGCTTATGAAACATTTAGATTCAAGGATCATAAATATCATGATAAATTGAAATAGATTGCTTAAGAAGTTAATCATTCAAAAACAACATGGAAGGCAGGTGAAAATGTTAAATGGATTAACTCAGATATTATTGGAGTTAGAGCTCATATGGGAGCTATTCTAAATAAAAAATCTGGTGTTAAATTAGAATTGGTTGATAGATAAGCTAACGATTTGCCTACTGAATTTGATTCTCGTGTTTAATGGGGCGATAAATGCACATCTTTATGGGAAGTTAGAGATTAATCAAATTGTGGATCATGTTGGGCTTTTGGAGCTGCTGAGTCATTAAGCGATAGACATTGTATACATCTTGGTTAGGATATTAGACTTTCAGCTTAAAACTTAGTTTCTTGCTGCGATGAATGTGGATTTGGTTGCGATGGTGGTTGGCCTGATGCTGCTATGGACTATTATGTAAATACTGGTTTAGTGACAGGTGATTTATATGAAAATAACTCTTGGTGTTAAGCTTATTCTCTTGCTCCTTGCGCACATCATGTAACATCTGATGTTTATCCTCCTTGTACTGGAGAATTACCAACTCCTCCTTGCTCTAATTCTTGTGACTCAAATACCACTTATAGTACACCATATCCTAAGGATCTTCACAAGGGCTCAAAGGCATATAATATTGCATTCAATGAGTAAGCAATAATGACTGAAATCCTAACAAACGGACCTATTGAAGTTGCTTTTACAGTTTATGAAGATTTCTTAACCTATAAGAGTGGAGTTTATCAACATGTTACAGGTGATGAATTAGGTGGTCATGCTGTTAAAATGGTAGGTTGGGGTGTTGAAAATGGCACACCTTACTGGACAATAGTTAATTCATGGAATGAGAGCTGGGGCGATAAGGGAACTTTTAAAATCTTAAGAGGTTCAAATGAATGCGGCATTGAATCAGAATGTGTAGCTGCTCTACCAGCATACTGAATAATTTCTTAACAAATATTAAAATGTATTTAATTGTCAATCGAAATTTAAAAACTTATAAAAATTAGATACATGTTGTATACTTGAATTGATAATTAAATATTTTATTTATAACATTGTTTTACAGTAGGCCAATATCACGGGGTTGAGTATTGCAGTTATTTGAATTTTGTTTTTAATTGATAAAAATAATTTAATGAAAAAATATTTTAAGTTACTCTTAAAAAAAAGAATTCTTGAATATGTGTTAAAATAAGTTAGCTTTATATTTATAATAAGGAGAGCAGATTAATAATTATTTACATACATACAAGTATCATATTTATATTTAATTAAATTCATTCAAAGTATATAGTTTATGATTGGATTATATTGAACTTAAAATTATTAGTAATTATTCAACTAAGAATATTTTTTATCAAATTTTAATATTTTTAATTACAAACAGATCCAAAAATGTCAATATTTGGAAATTCTAAAAGTAAGAGTAAACAAGTTTCTCTTTTTAGGGATGAAAAATTAAATTTTACTCAGCAATAGCCTAGTAACAAATTTTTAGCTGATAATGAAGAAACAGCTGATAAAACTAAGACTTAAAATCCAGTTAGTATATTAGGATAGATATAATCATTAAATAGTCCTTAAAATAAGTAATTCATCATTAATTTTCAGAAAATAAAATGTTTTAGACTAAATTTTCGTTGACGCTATATATAAAAGCAGTAGAAAACGAATTAATTTATTAACATAATTTAAAGAGTGCAGCCTTAAGGTATGTCAAAAGATGAATTGAAAACAAATGTGATATTGAGTTGGCCATATTTAGAATTTCATAAGCAAACACACTAATGGTTGGTAGAAGTAAAATCAACATATTAATTCACTTAATGAAATCACTTCGTTTATTTAAATTAAATGAAATAACTTATTGCATTTTAATTATCTATTTTTTGTAAAACTGTTTATTATAGAGATAATATAGAAGAGTATGGGAATTAATGGCCCTTTTTTATGAGAAGAGAAAAAGAACTATGAGCGTTACAGACCGCATTCTGTTTAATAGAAGGCTTATTACTTGTGCTAATAAAATTTTAAAAGAGTCAATACTTGAAAATGAACAAGAAAATGAAGAAAAGCTCAATAGCTTTTTAGATAGAGGGATAAGATCTGTCTTTGAGATTTATAGATATCTAAATTTATATATAACTAGAATTTTAGATTAATAGAATAAAAATGATAATAATTCTAAACCTACAGCTCCAAATATCTTAGATTATCATGAAAATAGTTTTCTCACTTCAGAAGACGAATACTAATTAGAAAAATTACCTAAAGAAAAATCAAAGACTATTAGAGATATTTACACAAAGTATAATCTATAAAATTTTAGAGAACTAAAACACAAATATTTAAAAGGACATGAATACATATCATCATAACACATAGAATACATGCTAAGCTTGAAGAATATTAAATTAAACCGTAAACATATTTTTGACTATTATTTTATGATAATATTAGAGAATACTTTAATTACTTCATTAAGAAAATGAAAAATATTAATTAAAGTTATTTAATATTGATGAAGAAAAATTTTTAAATGATGATAATTTTTAATGAAATAAATAGTTCATTTGGAGCTTGATTCATTCTTTATAAATATCATTTAACTTTTTAACTGGGCTGCATTCATGTACAAGAAATATTCTAAACTTAGGAATGCCTACTGGTTCTTAAAAGAAGCAGAAAGAATAGGTGATTAAGTTCTATAAAATAATAATGAAGAGCTTTAAAATTCTATTGCTAGAATTAAAATATCTTTGGCAAACATTTATTTTGAAGCAGGAAGGTAAATATAATTTCTTAATTTTATTTAGCTTTTAAGAAAACTATTATTAATAGAACTCCTTAAGCCATAGAAAAAATAGAAAAAGCTATTTTAATTTTATAATGTGAGCTACGTTTAAGGTAAACAAAATGGGAGTTTCATAAATCTAAAGATGCAGATGATGCAATTAATAAATGTGTTAAAACGATGATTACATCACTGATTAATTTAGCAACTTATTAGGAAGAGCTTTAGCTTTATGAAGAAGCTTATTTTAGCATTTAAACAGCAGATTGGTTTTGCTAAAAATATATAAAAGGTAAGTTGATTGATCTTATCAATTTTTAATTTAAATACAACTAATTTTTATAGGGCTTGACGAAGTGAGAAAATATTGCTCTAAAATATAAGCTGAATTTGAAAAAAGATACTCAGATTACTTGGAGTAGAAAGGTGATTTAGAAGTAGTAGCTAAACATGTATTTTGGGTTGAAATATTGAATCTTTATAAAAATTGGGATGAAGAATGTAACTTTAAACTTATTTCTTGAATATTATTTATTAAATTTTTTAATTAGAGAAGAACTTACCATCTAGCATAAGTACATATATAAACTAATAGATTTATAATGACTTTAGAGTGAGAGATTGGAATAAGTAGTTATTTGTCAAACCAAAGCTTTACTAAAAAATATCTTTGAAAGATTTGGAAAAATAGTAAATGGATGAAAAGAAAAAAAAGGAAGAAATATATAAAAAGTATTTGGAGGAGGAGTAAGAAAAAAAGAAACAAACAAATAATCCAAGCACTGTACTAGATTAGCAGCACTTAGATGTAGAAATTAAGAATGTCTCTTAGGTTTCTTAAGAGTAAGTAAGCTAGCAAGATGAGTAAATGAAGTCTAGATTGAATGATAAAAGTAACCCTGGTATTTAAGAAAAAAGTATTTCAAATAAAGAGATCTCTTTAAATACAAATAATCAAAAGAAAAATAGTGATTAGATCATCATGTCTTCATCAAGCAAACAAAACTCATTCTTATCAGATGAAATTGATGAAAATGAGGCCAACAAAGTAAATTCTAAAGAAGAAGCAAACTCTAAAAATAGCTAAAGTGAAAACACTTAAATAGATCTAGATGATTCTGCCAGCAGTGATGATTTCTTTGGTGATATTTTTGAGGGATTTATGTCAGATGAAGATGATGAAGTATTCTTTAATTTTATGATTAATTTTTTTTCTAAGAGTGTCTTTTATTCTTTTAAAATAGACTGGCAAAAAAAAGACAGATGATGATGGAAATGTTTCAGATAGTAGTTTAGCTGAAGCGAATTAACAATTCAAATAAGTTCAAAAGAAAAAATATGTTAAAAAGAAAAAAGAATATGGTCCAAACTATAACCCAAAATTACTAACAACTAACATGTGTAAATTGAAATTATTCTTAAATATTGAATTGTTAATTCAAATTTTTATTTCTATCTAATTAGTTTTCTAGCCATTAGAAGGCATGAAGGTTAATCGTGACTTACACCATAATTAAACAAAACTAAAACATATAAATAAATAAGCAAAAGATGAACTTAAAAAATAAAAATACCAAAGTACTGGGTTTAAGGAACCAGAGAATTTTAAATCAGAGTTAGAATCCAACTGTAAATTAAATGCACAATTTATTTATTATAAAATATTATTACCTAAAAATATAAGTCTTTTAACCCATTCATGAAGCCATTTAAGAAGGTTACACAAAAAAAGAAATTATTCAATAATTTATTCGTCCTTAAACTGCATTAGAATACGATTTCTAAGGAATGGATATCCATATTGAGAATAAGTTATAAGAAGATCTTAGTAAAGACGGCTATTAAAGTAAGCCTTTCTAATGGGCAAGAGAAGACTTTTAAAATGAAGAATAAATTGAATCAAAATGTATTATTTATTTTATTCTTTTGATTTAGATGTATAAACAACATATTTAATTTAATACATTTTTTATTGAAGAATAAAGAAATATTTTTTTCCTTAATAACAATTTATTCTCATTTATTTTAAATAGACAGGAGAGAACAACGATATACAAGAAGAATATTAAATATCAAGAGAATATCTGAACTAAAAAATCAATGTAAGCCTATCAATTATAGTAACTTTCCGAATAAAGTAATTATCTACTTTGAAAGATGTTTTTCTTTATTAAAAAAAATTTTATATAAGATTACATTTGATAGAATGATCAAAGATGAAGCTTTTGTTGTGGAAGCAAAAGTGGGATTCTCAAATGATATTTAGGTGAAAAAGAAAAAAGTATAAATGATAATTCAAAGTGAGATTAAGCATCAAGGGAAAAAGAATCTTAGAGATTTAATATTCAAGAATAGAGAAAATTATTTATTTTAAGACTCTAATTTCTTAAAGCATGTTTATTACTAATACACTCAGAAAAAGAAAGAACATGATAAGTTTAAACACCAGTAAACAGAAAGAGATATAGAAAAATAAATTAGATCCAGCTTAAATAAGAATGCCGGATACTAAGCAAATAGGATTGAATATGGGTAAATCATAGAGAAAAATGGAGAATATTTAGATGATTCAAGAGATTTTACAAGGCAATCTAAAGTGTAAATAGAAGAGCATGAAAAATCTCCTGTAAGTACTAAGAACTATAATTCTTCTTTAACACAAATAAATAATCACTTTAATAACACATTAACTTCGATTCCATCAGAAATTGGATTTAGTCAAAATAAAAATTAAGCTTAGTCCAAAAAAGAAATAACTTTCTAAATTGAGCCTAAAAGTATTAAAAACTAAAGACTCAAATGGAATATACAAGAAGAAGCCATATAGATAACTTCTAATCTTCAAATAGGTAGCTCATTTAACATATAAAGTGTAGGAGGATAAGGAAAGCTTAACAGACTTACTGATAATAAATAAACTCCTAAGTCTACGCGAAAAGAAAAATATTAATTTCATTCTGAAAAAAACTCTCCTAATAGAGCTTAGGGCAAAAGAAAATATTTAGATACATCTGATAATATGATAAAGCTAGCAGGATAAAAATCTAAAATTTTATCTAAGGCTCAATAAATCCAAAAGAGATATGAAGAAGATTTAGAAGATTACAAAAAATTAGACATTTAATAAAAAGTCATGTATAAAGAAAAGCTTAATAACATGCTTTCAAAATCAAAAAGCGTAAAAATAAATTACAATTTTTTTCTATTTAAATAAAAGTAAATAAAAAAGGTATAGATAAATTCAATTTCTACTATGTCTATTTTATTTTTTATTTCCGAATTTTAAATTTTGTTTCATATTAACTAAATAAAATTCAACTAATTTTATAGTCACTCAAGATAGTAGCTGATGAGGTAACTGAAAACTTAGATTAGGATAAAAAGCAATTACAATAAACAAAATTCAAGTTGGGTGTGTCCAAAAATATTGCTGTTGATGATAACTTTGGATAAAGGTAAATTATAGATCTAAAATTTATAAGGATTACTGAAATTTTTATTCAGTTTTCCCCAATCAAAATATTTGATCAAAAAACACGACGGCTAAATATTTTCAAATTTTAACACAGGTATCAGTTGTTTCTAACAACAAAATATTCTTCCCCATAAACACATAAAAATTTTACGCAAGATAAAGAATACCTCATATTGCCTCCAAATCTTAAATTAACTCTTGTTAACAATTTATTAACTATATAATTAGGTTGATTGAAAAAGAAGAATAACTATTTACAAAATCAATAAAAGGAATTTCTAAAAAAGTAACTAAAATTCCTTTAAGATTTGATGAAGTAGTATTTTAAGCAATCGAAAAGAGAAAGCATGAAATTATGTTAAACAAATAACAACAGCAGGCATCTCTCACTAAATTCTCATGATACTTCATTAATTTCAGTTCTTTAGTTATTATCAATAGAGATGTTTATAATACATTATTACAATACCTTTTCAAATATATATTATTAGTTTCTTTTCTATATTTATTCTTAATTTATGGATAGAAATCACTGATAGTTTTTAAAAATTAAATGTATTTGTTTATTTTAATATTACTTCGTTGATCAAAATTTATTTATGCCATTTGTTAATTAGAAATAATATTGTTTGAATATCAAGATTAATTATTCTCCATATATAAATTTTGTCTTTCAGCTATAACTTTTAAGTAGAAAAAGTTTCATTTAAATTCATAAGTTGTGGTTAATAGTATTGCTAACTAAGACTATTTCTAACTTTTTCCTTATTAGCAAGAAAATGCTTTTAAGAAATTCATTTATTGTTAAAAAGCAAAAAAAAAGATTATTATAATAAAAGTGTTTGCTTCCCTTCTTTCAGTTGTCTCTTTTCTAATAAAATATACGTTTAAATTTAAATTAATATTGACCAATTTTTCAAATAAATACAAATATAATTCAAAGTTAATGGGTTAATCTTTTAAAAATATCTATGAGTGCTCAATTATGAGTGTGTCTTCGAATTGAAAATCTTTTTTATGGTAATTAAATATAACTAACATTTTACGTATGCATATATGTCACAATGGAATTTTAATTTTAAATTTTGTGAAAGAAAAATTGTAGCTATTGAGTGAAATTATTAATTAATCTAACAATCAATTGAACATACATTTTTTTTTCTAAATTTTAGAAACTTTCAAATTACAAAATTAATATTTTTAAAAAACAAAAAAGCATGTTTTGATTGATATTTATTGAATGTACAATTTTTAAGCTAAGCATAAAGTGAGCATGCTAACAAACAATTGAAAATTCAAAGCTATTTTTCAATGAAATTTTTACCTACTATTTTCATAATTTTTGTGACTAATTTCAAGCTAGTTTGCATGATAAACAAAAAATTTTTCTTTTTTTGCAAAATATGAATGACCGTCGTCCGTCCATATATTAAAAAATTCATATAATTTTTAATTGAAAAAAGATCAAAGTTTGTAAATAATTGATAAATAATAATTTGAAAAAATAAAGAAATCAATAAATAAATATAAAAAAATATAGTAATTAAGATGCCTCACTTCCCTGAAGAAATTGAATATAGCGATAAGTACTGCGACGATTTTTATGAATATCGTCATGTCATTCTACCAAAGCATTTATTTAAAAAAATGACTCGTAATAAAATTATGAATGAAACCGAGTGGCGTTCTCTTGGTGTTTAATAAAGCAGAGGCTGGTAACATTATGAAATTCATCGTCCTGAACCCCATATTTTACTTTTTAGAAGACCTATTGGTACTGATCCTCAAACTGGCAAACCTCCAATTGATTTCAAGCCTCCTTATTGAATAAATAATAAACAACACTAATTAATTTAAAAAAATCTTCTTTAATATAAATGCATACACCTTTAGTCCTGCTTTTTGAGATTATTTAATCTTAAGAAGATAATTATTTCCAAGAAATCTAATATTTGCTTTAAAAATAATAACAAAACAAAACAGATTAAAGGCTATTGTTTCCCATTTTTTCTGTAATAATCATCAATTCTTGGGTAAACTAATCTCTTAAAGCAGCACTATTTAATAATTAAATTTATATATTAGAATTGTTTGTTTAGTACTTATCCTTCTTTATTTGTCTAACTATCTTATATATCAAAAAATCAAATTAAAATCCCTCTCTAAAACCCTCTCTAAAATTTGTATTTTTTAAGTTTTTGATAAAAATTAATAAAGAATCTTGTTATGTTTGCTTTGTATCTATATTGCTAATATTTCAAATTAACATCTCTAATTTTATTATTCTACCTTAATATTTATTAATATTATTTGCTTTTTTTATTCAAAATAAATGACATATTTTTCAAAGATCAATTTTTACAACGAGATATTTAAAATATTTAACTTAAATTAAATCAACTTAATCTCTGCCAAAATAAATTCAAAATAGAACATATTACAGAATCTTAGTACAAATCTTATAAAATAAACTATGTATAAAAACATATATAATAAATTCAAAAGCAACAAAAAGAGATTTTTTTTCTATATTTAATCTAATTTAAGTAAATAAAAAGATTCATCAATAATGAATGCTCAAAGTCTCACTTTAAATAACTTTAGTCATATGCTTTTTTTAAATATTTGGTTTATTATTTAATTTAAATTATTTGTAAAGTTACACTAAAATTTCTTAAAATTAAAATAAAATATATTGGACTATGAAATATTTTTTCTTGTAAAGGAATAAATATTTGTATATATCTATCTTCCAAAGATTAATCTAAAGGAATTCCGAAAGCAATATTTTATTAACTTATTTAAATTATTTTGCTAAATTTAAATTAAGAACAGACAAAATTTGTAAATTGTAACTAAGAGTATTTAAGCACGAATAATCAAAAATTTAAAATAAAAACAAACATATTTTATGTGAATTTTAAATTTGAAAATCATCACTCATGTAGCAATGATTACGAAATTTTCTGTACTTAACATTTAATCACAATATTTAACTATTTTTTTTTCTTAAAATTTAAATAAAATAAATTGCACAATGAAATATTTTTTCAAGTAAATAAATAATTGATAAATATTCATATTTATCTTCCAAACAATAATCAAAAGGAATTCTAAAGCAATATATTCTTATCAATACTGAAAATTCTCTCGTCTCAGCATCAAAATGTCAAAAAAAAATTTGTTGACCACTATTTTGAGAAATTCATTAGAGTAAACTTTTTTCTCTCTAAATTCAAATATCATAAAAATAGAAAATGTTAAAAAAATTTTTTGATAATTTAACTATAAATTTTTTCCAAATGACGAAGGTCTCCTTTACCTCATGGGAGAAAAATCAAAAATTGATCCAAGAATTATCAACCCTGATTATAATACACTTATTTAAATTATTTTGATAAATTAAAAATTGGTTAAAATTTGTAAATTGTAACTAAGAGTATTTTAACTCAAATAATAAATAATTTTAACAAAAATAAAGATATTTTATTGCAATTTTAAATTTTAAAATCATAACTCATTTAGCAATAATAACAAAATTTTCTGGACTTAGGATAAAATCACAGTATTTAATTATTCTTCCTTTTTTACCTTTTTTTACTAAATTCAAAATTCTACCAATATCTACTGTTCTTTTTACCATTTTACCAATTAATGATTTCTTTTCTGAAGAGAGCCACTCTTTACTGTTTTTTTGTTGTTATTCAAGTGTTTAAATAGGAACTTCTTGTAAGTTTTATATGGCTTAATCATTTTTCATTTAATTTTACTATTCTTATTATTCAATCTTTTTTAATATTTCTTCTTTTATTTAGCCACTAACATACCAACTTGAGCAGTAGAATAGAATTTATAGATCTTCACTAGTATATCCTAATTCTTTCATTAAAAATTCATTATTAGTATAAGTGTCTGGACTACATCTATGATGACAGCAAGTAGCAATCATCATACCTTCAAATTTTTATGGACTTGAGCAATTAAGTAATGTATTTATTGATAAATCAGTTGCACCTCCACACATGTGTTTACTCACTCCAACAACTCTAAGATTTTCATTAATATATGGATACTTTTATTTTTTAAGTATTTATTGCAATGTATTGACATTGAAATCTAAAATATTTGTTCTATATCTAAGATAGAAAGGGTTATCCCTATGTAATCTATCCATTTTATTTCTTCTTGATTCTAATTCTAATAAAACATGACAAGCATGATAAGGTTTATATGAAGGTTCCTCAAGTATTTTATCCTTTTGATTTTATTCTTAATTTTCAATCTGTTCCTTATTTTCTTCTTTGATTTCTTCCAATATTTCATCTGCTGTAGAATGCTTTTTCCTCTTTATATTAACTTTACAGTTTACAGAATTTTCCTTCATGGATTCCATTAAAAGTTCACATGTTAATTCTTAAAATTCTCCAAACTGTAATGATTTTGCAATACCATGAGAAAGAAGTCCTTTTCCTGCTCCAAACTCAATATAAATGTATTAATTGTTCCAAAGGCCTTACTACCTCATAACTTCTACCAATTTACAAACTTATCTATGATCTTTTTAAGTATCTGAAAAAGCTTAATTTTCAGTTTTTAATTTTTTGATAATCTTTTCTTTATCTGCATCATCATTTATGTCTAAAAGATAAGAATAAATTTCCTCTTCTGACATTTCATCAACTTTTGCTAATTTCTTATATAATTATACAGCTTTTTTAAAGCTTTACTCTATTTTTTCAACAAGCTATTTCAACTAAGGAGCTTATTCATTATATAATTACTACAAGAACTTTTTATTATCTTAATCTTGAATATTTTATTATTGTTCCTCACCAAATAATTCTTATTATTATTGCTCACTTAAATTTGATTTGTTATTTATCCCTTTTGAATACCAAATATTGTTTTCCACATTATTCTTTTACTTAAAAGATTGGCACTTTTTTAAATGCTTCTCCAACTTATTAATATCAACATTATGATTGGGGTCAAGTGGACAAGGTATTCTTCCAGTATTAATAGTAATATTACTTTTTAGTTGTTCTGCAGCTTATGATTATTAACTATTTTCATTAAATTTAGTATTAGTCTCTTCTTCTAAAAAACGTGCATTTTCATGAGCATGATGATGGCAATAATCATATCCTTCTAAGCACTCAAATTTACAAAATCTATTTTTTCTTTTTAAAAAGAGCTTGCATATTCTTTTTTTATCTTAGACTTTCTATTCAGATGTCTAATCAGATTTTTCTATTTATTCCTAATTCATTTTAATACCCTTTAGAAAGAAAAACAACAGGTTATTAAGACTAAAAAATATTTAAGATATTTAATAAAGAAATAAAATAATATTGACTTATTTTATTTAGTCTATATTTTATACAATATGCTTTATTTTAGCTAATTAATTTATTAACTAATTAATTAATTAATTTCGCGGTGAAATTCTACAAATTAGAAAATCGTTCAATTCTTTCAGAAAAAATATAAAAAAATCAAAGTAGATTAAAAATGATGAAAATTGTAGTTTTCTTAAATGGTAAAAAATAAAATAATTAAGTTCGTAATGACTTATATTCAAAAGAGGTTAGCTGTAATATTAATTCCATAGTTTTCTTAATACTGTGTTTATGTTTACTTTAATCTTTTGAATATTGATGATCTCATTCAAAAATTATCTTCAAATATTTAAAAGTGTTTTTTTAATGAATTTAAATTCATTAATTAACTATTGGTTATTTTTATAAATTATTAATTATCAAAAGATTAATATTTCACTAATTGCAATCTAAATGAGTTAAAGATAGTGTTTTCATGATAATTTTGATGAAAATGACTATATGGAAATTGCTTTTTAAAGAAAGAAGGAATCCTATCGTCTCAATATCCGTAAAGCAAAGGTGTAGTAGACTCTATGCGAAATTAGATAAAAGAAGTTTTATGGAAATACTAGTAGTGATCCAGCAGCAGATAATACAATTATCAATCCTCAGATAGAATTAATATCGAAATTTAATCTGCAAAATCATATGACTGAAAAATAAATTCTATACTTGAGCACCTTATCAAATAAAAAAGAACTTCTAAAATCTATTATTTCATAACAATAGTTCTCTTAGGTTTTTATAAGTGATGTAAAGGAATGGTTTTAAATGAACATGAAGCGCTTTTAAGAATTAGAACATAATTCATTTTCTAATAATTAACTTCAATAAATTTGTGTTTGCATTGATATAGTTCAAGCTATTGAAGAAGTAGCAAATATATAAATAATACATCTGAATGATATCCTCTTTTTAACACGTTTGATGAATGCGAGTGATATTTAAGAGAAATTAGAAATAATTAATATTTTGGGTACTTTATACAACTCTTAAAAGCTAAAGTAGAATATCATTTAATATTTAATTTAATATATAAATATGGATAAAATAGAAATTTCTGAAAGAATACTTGACATTTTCATAGAATAGCTTACAAATGTTGATTAATAACTCATTAAAAAGCTCAGTTAACCATTTTTCTAAAAAATATTTAAACGATTACTACACATTAAAAACCAAAGCCTATCAACAAAAGTGTTAAAAATAGCTTGCATATTAATTGAAAGTAGTAATATATACAATTTATTTGCTGAATCTAATTTATAAAGTTAGAGCACAATATTCTAATTGTTTGTTTGTCATTTGGAGCATAAAAATATCCCTTTGATGAAAGAAATCTAAAGCTTTGTTTGCTTAATATTAAATGAAAATAGTGAGCGTCTCGAAAATATCTAATAAATCATATAATAATTAATAGATTCTTAATTTATAAATAAATTATTTGAGATATTCACTTCTTAAAGTAGGGAATATCAATTCTTAACGCTTCTTATACTAAACATTTTTTCTTATGCTAATCATTTCCAAATAGAACATTTCTTTGAAACCTAGTTAAAATATTTTATAATGAATCACTTGATTAATTGCTTATCATCTAATAGGCCAGATTTCATCCTTAGTGTCTTATAATTCATACATTAGCTTTTATTTGAAGAAAATGAATACAATTAATAAAATTATTATCCTCGTAAAAAGTTAATTCAATCTTTAGATATATAAATCTTTATCAATAGCTTTATTAATTTTAGTGACAATAGAATAAGCAATGAAGCTTTGCATATTTCCTCTTACTTATGAACTTTGCCAAATTATTATTTCAAAAACATACAAATCAAATTTATTATTCAATATTATTATTATTTTATGACTCTTTTATTACTTATTCGTTGTAGACACACAAATTATTAATTATTTATTTTTATAAATTTCATTTCTCAAAAAATGTATTCTCTACTTTTTTAATTTAATTCTACAAGAAATCATATTATTTATTTAAAATAATAAGAATTCAAAAAATATTTTTATCAATTTACCTATTACATAATAAAACAATTCTAATGTTAAAGTTAAATAATCTACAACTTCCCAATTTTCTTTAATTAAACTTCAAAAATGAAGTATTTTTATCATTCAATCTATCAAATAATTAAATACCATGAACCAAAATTTTTTCTTTGAATAAAATATTTGTCGATATTTTTTATTGTAAAAGATTGGTTAAAAGACGAAAAATAAGTAAATAAAATGAATTAATTAGATATTGTAAAAGATAGGTTAAAAGATGAAAAATAAGTAAATAAAATGAATTCATTAGATAGATTAAAAAAAAATAATTTAGTTGCTTTTTTCTATTAAAATTTGTTTATGGAATTTAGCCAAGATTTTTAAATAATTTAAAAACAACAAAAAATTTTTTTACAAAAGTAGCATATTGTCTTTTAAAAGATAAATTAAAATGCAAATATCAATTTAAAAATAATATTAAGTTAAATAATTTACTGAAATCAAAAAAATTATTTCATTTGAATGAATTTAAGTGTTTAGATAAAATAGAATAGAGATTTATTTCATTATTTATATGGTAAAAAACTTTAAATATAATAATTTTTTGAATGGTCATTATTCTAGAAATTAAAAAACTTTTGTAAAAGTGGGATTAAAATGCTGGTCAAAAATACTATTTATATCAACCATTAAATTAAGTTTACATAATTTTAGATTTAGCAATGTTAGTAACATCAAATTAGAACAAAGAAATTTTGATATTTAACAAAAATTTAGCTTTTGTTAGATAAATGATAATATTCAATCCTTAGTAAATAAAAAATAAAATATTAAAAAGAATATTTAAGTATTCTTTTGATTAAATATAAAAGCTAAGTATTAAATAATTTTAAGGTTAATCTATTATAAAAAAAGGAAAATTGGTACACTCTTAACAAATTAGGCATATTGAATTCACTATTTAGACTTCATTTTAAGTTTTTATAATCTTAAATTTTGAAGATGATGAATTTAATTTAGAAAAAGCAAATCAATACTAACAAAGATTTTTACCAAACTTCTTCAATAGAAAAGATTGCTGGTATATCTTAAATAAAAGAAAATGATTTTTTGAATATTAAGCCTTCATTGAAAAAGCTGAATTCTTCAATCTTTTAAAAGGACCACTAGTAAATTTCAGATATTTGCAATTTATCTTCTAATCATAATTAAAATGCTGAATCGCAAAATATTTAGAAATAAGTATATAATCTAAAATAATAAAGAAACAACTTTTAAAGAAATAATAATTCATTTAAAATATACTCTCCGAAAAGAAGTAACATTTTAAATAAATCTACTTAAAATGACAGCAATAGTAATATATCCTAAATTATATGTAGATATAGAAGCTCAACTTTAGAAGAATAAAGGAAGAAAAATTCAGAATTTTTCTCAACCCCAAATAAGAAAATAAAATTTAAAAATAGCCAGACCTAGCTAAATCATTCTTCATCTACTTCTTCTTTTCTAACATAACAGCCCAATGGGGATAAGTAGCAAGTTAAGAAAATTTTGTAAAGATCTCAAACTTCTCAAAATTTGAACTCTTCTCTATGTTAAAGTAGATAATCTTCTGTAGGGATTAAAAAAGATTAATAATGTTTATTAATTAAAAGTGCTTTTACTTTGCTCCCAAATAATTTATACTTACCTTTGGATGATGATAAAATTATAACTATTAGAACACCGAATTCGTCATTATCTGATTCTTCAGCTAGTGATGAGGAACAAATAATTAAAGATTAGAATCAAGTAGAAAAAATGAATGAATCATCTAAATAATTTTTAAAAAATTTCTTAAGAGAAAGAAGGTAGCAAGAGAAATAAAATTAATGTGTAAAAATGAGTAACTAAGTAAGATAAATTTAATAAACAATACTAAATAAAGTTCTTAATGAAATGAATAAAGAAAAAGAAAGTAATCAAATTATTAAAAATTTAGAAGTAGTTAAATATGCTATCAAAAATAAGAAAAAATTAACAAAGGAAGACTTTGACCCTCTAATTCACTATCGTCCAAAGGACAATTTTTGTAAAAATAAAAAAATAATTCTTAAACTAAATAATGGAATTCATCCTCCAAAAGATATCACAGGAATAGCACGTGAACAACAAGAAGGACATAAAAATTTTATCATTCCATGCTAGAAATAAAATTTTTTTGGGAGTGAGTACAGAAGAATGCTTAATAGAGGAGTTCCACAAATTGTGAAAGACCTTTAAAATTTTAGATAGTGAATTCTTATTTGTTTAAATTAAAAAATGCTTAATTAAAATCTACGCCTGGCATAAAACAATAAATAAATAGTACCAAATTCAATAAAAATAACTTATAGTATAAATGATTATTAATAAAATAAAAAGCCCAGCTTCTAATCCTAATTCAAATTTTCTTTTTTAATTGAATAATGAGATATTTCTTCAGTTTTTTTAAAAATAATAAGAAATTATTTTTAACTGAAATACTTTAGTATGTTATCACTACTTCTCAAGGTCTTACCTACATATTATTTAAATTTCTAGCTTAAGAGTTTAAAAAATTTAGATAGCCTACAAAATTTAATAATATAAAA
The DNA here is from genome assembly GCA_000231825.2 of Tetrahymena elliotti 4EA. NCBI lineage: Eukaryota > Ciliophora > Oligohymenophorea > Hymenostomatida > Tetrahymenidae > Tetrahymena > Tetrahymena elliotti. The sequence continues at coordinate 888,392 of JH720304.1, read as the reverse complement.
TATATGTGTTTAATGTTTTCTATTTACTCTTGAGCAACTAAAGGTTTTATCAAAACATAAAAAGAATATTTAATTTAACAACAAATTTTGAGCTGTTCTGTTAGAAAAAAATTTTATCAATTTTAAATTTATTTAGCGTTTTGTAAATTTTTTTTAAAGGAAATTTATAATTTTAATGCATAGATAGTAAAATAAATGACACCTTACTTTAAAAAAAAAAAGTTTAAAGAGTTTTATCAGAATTCTTAAATAAAAGTTTTTGATAATATTTAAAATTTAATACCAATTATCACTCTAAATAGAAAAATAATTTTGCTATAATCCTTAACCAAACGAAAAAAAACATAAATTTTTTAAAAATCATCATACAATCTCTGCTGTTTGAGCTAAATTTAAATTTTTCATTGAGAAACCTTATTTATCTTGCTGTGGCCTCATTTTACTCTATATCTGAGGTTAAAACGTTAACTTTTTGTTGTTGCTTCTAGCTTGTGGAGCACTAATTTGATTTTATGTGAAATCTTTTGTAAATTATATGTTGTTTTTTGATAAACCAATTTTTTTAGGGTTTTTTTTCAAAATTTGTAATTTAAAGAATTATCTTGATACTAACTTATCAATATTCTTCTATATAATTGCACTATATTTTGATATAACTTCTGTTGAGTTATTATGAGGATAATATATCTTAAAATTATATAGTTTATCAAACCTTTTCCCAAGTTCTTCAACAGTCATATAATGAACTGATTTTTCTATTCCATTCGTTGTTTAAGTTGTAAACTATTTATGGAAATTATTTTAAATCATATTCGAACCCAAAGTATAACTATTGGCTAAATTGCTTGTCATGTATTGGTTATGGTAAGGGTAAGAGTGATTCGATATCGGATTTAAAGAACTAGGAACTTACAGGGCTATACCTGGAATACCCATTGATTTTCTATCATTTCTTCTTTGCATAGCTTTTCTATGCTTATATTAAGCATCTTTTTCTTTCTTTTCTTTATCTTTCTATATCTTTTAAGAATGGTTTCTTTTTTCTTTTCTGCCTATAGATATTAGTTACTGCAGCTACTTATCATTTAGACTAATAGACTAAGCTAATATACTACCTCTTTTTATATTAGTTACATCTCTTTGTTCAGGATTTAAATAGTGTTCGTCTGTAGTTTGTGTTATAAAAGAAACCTAATGCTAGATTTATTGTTAGTCATCTTTACTTGTTATGTTCTTTCTAGTATGTTTAGGAAGGTGATTTGAAGACTCAAGTACTAGGATATTTGGTTCTAAAGCAATTAAATTATAAGTGCTTAATGGCTATATATTTTATTATGTTTTTTTTTAGTGATCTTGATCTTATTCGTTATTAGAATTCAAATTAGGTATGATCAATTACTATTTTGAAGTCATCGGCTAACCTTTATTGTCTTATAAAATGCTTCCTCTTGAGTTAGAACCAACAAAAACAGAGCTCTTTCTTTTATTAATCTTATTTATTGATAGCTGCTGACCACTAAAAGAATCTAAGTCACTGTTTTCTTTTGCTGATGAAATGACTGACAGTTATGATTTGGAAGTTTTCTAAGTGTCTGTTTCAGATGATGTCTCTTCTGAACTTGATATTTCGTCATTGATAAGCTCATCTTCTTATCTGAAAAACTCTTATTCTAAATTAATTAAATCTTGTTAATGGTCAGGATTGTTCATAAAATTAAACATTATTTCTTATATCATATTTAGTCTCAAAAGTGTCCTATATTGTGTATCCTTCTCCCTCCGTTTATGTTCTGTCCTCGTTAGAGAAGAGACTGAGTAATTGTGTTTTAAGAAGATAATTTATTTAGTTAGAGTTAGCTGCGTCTTGGGACATTTGTTCGAGAGATGATCTCCTTAATTACATTGATAGCATCTAATAGAAGCGAATTTAAGATTATTTTTTAAAGTTACTGCTTCTTTAACCATTTAGAAATTTTCATAATCATTATTATTATGTCTTATCATTTCTATAAAATGTTATCTTTTTATCTTATAGAGTCTACAAAAATCACATGCTTTTGCAGTTGCACCTCTTACTTATCCAGTAATAAAAGAAATCTCTCCAAAATATTACTTTTTATGTAATTCTTAAAAAACATATTCTTTTTAATCTCCAGTTCTACTCTCAAACAAAAGCTAAACTGAACCTTTGACTATGTAATAAACTGCTCCATCATCAAGTTCTTGTTGTTTAAAAATAATTTCGTTGGGAGAAAATAATATTTCTTCCATATATTGAATCAGCTTGAGTTATGTTGCTTCTGAAACAAAATCTCTAATGACAGGAATATCTTTCAAGAATTTTCCCTAAACTTCTCTCGCAAGGTCTTCTTAAAGCTATTTAGAGAGTTTCTAGATAATTTACTTTTCATTTTACTTTTTTGTTTGGTTTGATTCCTTTTATTAATTATTTAATTAAAAATAAAGATCAGAAAATAAAAAATTAGTCAGTTGTTATTTAAAATTTTAAATGCAAAAATAATTAAATTAATAGATAAAAATAGCAATAAAAAAAGATAACTTTTTTTAATAAGTTAAATAATTACTTTGTGGAGATATTCAATATAATTGCTAACTTTTACTCTCACTTTTGAATCAACTTATTCTTCAATCATGTAGCAATGAATCATCTCCATGTCGTTTTTATATTCTTGATTGGTTTTGTTTATATTATCAATAATACAACCAATAGAATTAAGAGAATAAGCCCAGATCATACCAGTACAGAACATAGTAATAATAGTAAACATAATTTCAATAGGATTTTTAGGAGTGATATCACCATATCCGACTGTCTGCATTGTGACGGCTAAGAAGTAAAATGAATAAATATACCTAATATATATTTCAGAATCATTTAATTCTTCTTTATCAATCCATGTATCATCTCTCTATAAAATTTTTATTTCATATAGAGCAAGACCATGCCATAAAATTGAAAAAAAATGACAAACACTAATAATTAAAAAGATGACTTTAAATAAATCAACAAGATTTTTCTTATTTTTTTAAAAGCTCAAGAAAAAGCTTAGAGCATCTAAAATATTAGTAAGTTCAAATATTTTAAAGGAAATAAAGGCAAACGCTATCTTGTATATGATGGGATCAGTTATATTTATTTAAAAATGGTTAATCATAAAAGGAATCAATCCAAGAAAGTCCCATACAAAATTACCTTTGATATATTTGATTGCAACTGATATTCTATTTTAGTTAATATTACCTTTCTCAATAATTGCTGTGTTAAAGGTGAATATCATATCAAAGATATATTAAATAAATCCTAGTGTGAATGTTTTTCTATAGAGATTTGTATTGAGCTCAAAGAAAATGACCAAACTGATAACATAAATGAAGTAAATAATCGAGAAGGCTATCATAGTGTCCCATACCCTTTTAAATAAATGGTTTGGCTAAAATAATTCGATTTTTCTCATTATTGATTTTAAATTGGAAAAGAGTTTTGAGGATTAAATTTAAAATTAAGTTAAGGTATTTGTTAATTTGTTTGCCTATTTAGACTTAGAATGAAATTTCTTAAAACGAGAGGTAACGTCCCCAATCAACTAATGTTATTTTTAGGTTATTTTTTCAAATATTCTTAAATTCTTTGTCAATTATCTGTAAAAGTGCTTAACATTTACTAGCAGATTGATTGCTTTCATTAATTTTACTGGAATTTTCTCTGTTGGAGCAATTTCTGATTTTATTTCAATTGTATTTTCAACACCTTCATCTAAAAGTCTAGTACCAAAGGCTGGCCTACAAGGGCTTTATACTTACTAATTATTTACACCTTATATAGCTATCTTAAATTACTCAAGGTTAATTTTCTTTGAGGATTGAATTTTTGTTTGGAGCGGCTTTAATTAACTTATCTTTAAGCTAGTTGATTGGCTATTAGAAGAGTCATTTACAACGCTCTAATCATTTTTTATATTTATAGATATATTTTAATTATGTTCATTTGGAGTAATATCGCCTTCTTAAGTAGGAGTATTTACATTGTTATTTGCCATTAATTCTGCTGAAATACTATCATTTTAAATTTTAAGTTATTCACCGTTATCAGCCTCCTACTCAAACTCAATAGATTAGCCATTTTTTTTGTTTAAATGTTTGTATTCCTCTTCACTCTTTTTATATAATTTGCATATTTTATTAGTAGAAGTAATTCTTTCGTAAATAAATAAAAAAATTGTTTAACCTTGTCATGCATTTGTATTTAATTCATATGAAAATGGGTATTATCTAGTGAAGATACATCTATACTTACATCATCTAATTATCTGCTTGCCATTTTTTAAAAACTTTCTCTCTGTGCAAAGAGACAATCTATTTTCTACTTTAAATGTATACTATGTTGATGAATAAATAGCTAAGCTTTTTTTGATTTAATATTTAATTAATATCAATTATTTTCATTAGAGATTAATTATTTTACAAAAGACAATTAAAGCGAAAAATGCAATGCTATAAATTTTATTTTTTCACTTAAAATGTAATCACTCTTTCTCTTGATTCATTTTTTTAGAATTCTTTGCATATTTATAATATCAAAATATTAATTTCATAAAGCAAATTAATTTCATTTACAAATAAAATATAAAGAATTTTTTATTAATTTATTCATTTTAAAACAATTATCTATTATTTAAAATTAATCATTTCCCACAAGATACTTACAACTAATAGCATTAAAAAATTAACAGTAATTTTCAAATTATGATAAAATAAATTTTACACTTATTTATTAATTTTCAGCTTAATCCTGAAGACATGAGAAAATGATAATTACTTACTATTAGCAATTTTGTTTAAAATAAACAAACAAAATTTTAATCTTATCAACAAACTTTTTACTTTTCCAAAAATAGTTAATTTGTAAAAGAAGAAGCAAAATGAAAAACAAATAATTAAAAAATTTTGTGTTAAATAATTCAATTAGAAATATAAACTAGTTTGGTAATAATTATTGGAGTTTTAACTAAAAACAAATTGCTGATTCTAAAAATTTACTTTTAAAAAATGTAAATCTGAATAAATAAATAAAAATTGATAAAACAATTTTAACATATTTGTAAGTAAGTAATTAAAGAGTTTATTTGATATTATATCTTATTAAATTAAATTAATTTAGAATTTATTTTTCTTATTATTTATTATTGAAATCAAAAAATCATTCAAAATTTATTTCGACTATTCTTTAAAAACATTAAAAAAGGAGTAAAAAAAAAATTTTATTAAATTCTAGAATGTTGGATTCAGCAAAAATAAATTTGAATCAGATTATTAGTAAAGCATTTTTAGTAGATAATAAATACAATTTGTCAAAAAACAAAATAACATTTCAATAAAGGTTTTTATAAATAAAGGTAGGTAGTTAAGAAAAATCAATTAAGAAAAGAAAGGTGAGCCTAATTTAAATAAATTAGATTTAGTAAAAGTTGAATTTAATAAAGATAAAAATTATGATATTTTGTAGATGAAATAATTTAATATTAATTAAAAAATGAAAGATTCAACACAAATAAAATTATAAAAAAAAGTCATTTAATATATTTAATTGATGAGATATCTTTAAATTTTTTAAAATTTTACACTTTTTCTGATAGCTTTTAATTTTATGTAATTTATTTATTAATTTTTTTACTAAGAACAGTGTTACGCGATGATTGCTTTTATCTTACAGATTATTTTAATCTATTTTCTTTATTTTATTTTAAAGCTTAAATAACAACATTTATATTAAAATTAGGGTAATAGTATTTATAAATTCTAGATTTATCAAAAATTTACAGCATTATATAGCTTGAGTCTCCTTATGACTCTTTTTCATTTTAGTCTTACAAAAAAAGAAGGTTTTGTTAGTATAAATTACTATCTATTGGTAACTACTAATCTGATGGGAGCAAGGTTTTTATTCTATTACTCTAGTTAAATTCTGTAAAAGATCCTTTTTTATATGCTTCTTGAGTGAATTTATTATCTGCACCTAAAAGTATATAGGGATTTGATAATCTGCTTCTATTATACTCTTATATAGATGGTCTAATAAGATTTTTGGCATAAATATTAGAGCGCCTTTCTTTATTTTAAGGTTGACCATACATCTGATGAGATGCTTAAGATAAAAAATTATGATTTTATACTAAACTGTTCCTATTCTGATAAGTCTGAGGTAGTAGTGTTTAATATTAATTATCTTGATTATATTTATTTTGAAATTGGTAGTTATGATCATTCTAATTGAAATCACTGATTTAATTTTTACTTTATTAATTTTAAATTTGATTCATTAGTTATTGTTAAATAGCTGGCGATAATATCACAGACTATCTTTTTTAATTCATTAGTTGTCTTAATACAGTGATTCTTTTGCTCTTCCTTCTATTTTAAATTTCATTTAGCTAACCCTAAATAGTATCAAAATTCTAATCACTTTTTAGATTCTTTAATCTACTCTTCTAAGAATTAAATGAAGATAAAGATACTTGTAAACTATTTTATTTAGAATAGTTTTTGCTAAAAACAGATAAAGTATTTTGCTTTTAATACTAATTTTGATTTAAACTTATTGCCTAATCCTAACTCAAGAGAAGATTATTCAAATTTTATTCATTTTAAATACTTTAATCAGTCTATTTAGGTGATTGCTACAAAAAATTTGCAATTTAATTACTAAAAGTTTCATCAAAAGATTTAGATTTTCTTACTTTCATTTTACTTTTTTATTTAGTATATTAAATAGCTTCTTAATACCTATTTGGTTTAATTGTAAAACTTATTTGTTTTTATAGCTTCTGCCAATTTTCATTTAAATTATTTTAACCTTAGATTTGATCATTATTTTTTGAAGTTTTTTTATCCAAATCTATTAAACTTAAAGATTTCCTCAAGATTGATTCTCTTTCGGCTTTTAATCTCATATTCTAATCACTTTCGTCAGCTGAATTCTTTAAATTTTAAGCATTTTTATTTTAATGACAAAGTATTTTTCCTTGAGATTTCTACAAATATATGTTGTATTCATGCGAATCTTATTTAGCTGCTTAATCAAATTAAAATTTTTTTGAATCAGATTCATTCTATTATTTCATGAAATTGTTATGATTAATAGATGAAGCACTTTAAACTACATTTTAAAATTAATTTTTTAATTCATTTATTTACTCATTTTAACTTTTTTTTAAGCTACTTGTCCTTTAATAAATAGATGATTTATTAGAATTTTGTAGAAAGCTAGATTTTTATTCTGCAAATAATTTTTAAAAAAGACTTTGAGAATCTGAAGAACCATTTTCTTCTTACATTTATTGAGTAATGTTCTAGTATTCACCATAGCTTCCTTCTTTACTCCTTTACCTTAGAGACTAGATCTTTTTGTATAAAAATCTCTTTTCAGATTATTATTTGGTTTCATCAGTTGTTGTTTACTATACTTTCGTTTAATATATAGGTTCAGAATTACTTAAATCACTTTTTTTATTTTTATCAATCACTGAAAAACTTTGATTTTCATTTGCATTATCTTCAGTTTAATCTTCATCCTCGTCATCCTCTTACATAGCTTCATTAATTATTCTAGGATCTGTTTCATATTTTTCTTCCTTTTAGGCATTTTCTGCTTCTTACAATTCTTGAAGACACTCTTCAATAAAAGCCTCATCTTAACTGAGGTGGAGTTCATTCTCAAATCTCTCTAGCTCAGACATATTTTCTTCTTTTTATAAAAATTGAAAAACTGCATCAGTTGTCTCAAAGTTTTTTTCTAAAGAATTAAATCTTTCTTTTTTTCTTTCTTTTTAAATTCTCTAAATATGTGGAATCGAATTATTTTGCTATTAAATAATAGTCTACTTTGATAAAGTTAAATGTGTCTTTGGGCATTTTAAAGAAATGTGATCTGTTTTATTACAAATATAGCATTTTATTTTAAATAACTTTTAATTTTCTTTAAAAACAAAAGCTTCTTTTAACATTTGAAAATTTTCAAAATCCGAATCACTCTCTTGTAAGTTTTAAAAAAAAGAACCTCTTGGAATCTTGTACATTCTACAAAAATCGCTAGCTTATGCTGTCATAATTCTTATGTTTCCTTAAATGAATTACATCTCTCCAAAGTACTAAGATTTCTTCAGTTGGGCTAAAGTTAAACTTTTTGTTCTATTTCCATCTAAATACTCAAAAGTTATATCAACACTGCCTTTGACTATATAATACAATGAACAATCATCCACTTCCCCTTATCTGAATATATATTCTCCTGGAGAATATAAACACTCTTCCATACTCTCAACTATTTTAGATTTAGTTTGGAGTTTATCAATAAACTCAATATCTTTTAAGTATTTTCCTTGTACTTCTTGAATGAGATCATATTTTAATTTTTTTGATAATCTATTTATTATATCATTTTCTTATTGTTTAGCTATCTCATCTGATTCCTTATTATTTATTTTTATATAAATTCATTAATTCATTTGTAAAATTATCGTTGAAGCTACAATGTCTAGTTTATCTTTTTATTGATATTTTAACAAATTTAAAATCAGAAAATAAAATTACCTTGTAAAGATATTACAGATAATTTGATATTTGAACTCTAAGGGCTTAAGAAACTTTTTCTTATCTCATAAGACGATGAATAATTTGCATACTTTGTTTATATGATTTGTCTTTCATTTCAATATTTTCAATTATATTACCTATTTTGTTCAAACTAAATGCATAAAAGAACCCTGTTACAAACATAGTTAAAGTTGAAAATATTATTTCATATGTTGTCTGTGGCGTTATATCACCATAGCCTACTGTTATCATAGTTGTAGCAAGATAGTAAAAAGATTAAACATACCTTGTCAGTATATCTTAATCTTCAATCCCTCTTATTTAAAGCCAAGTTTTCTAATATCCTAAATTCATTTCATAAATAGCCAAGCCATGCCAAAAGAGGCAAAAAACATGGCAAACACACCCAATTATAAAAATTAATTTTATAATATCAACTATATTTTTCATATTTTTTTGATAGTTCAAATAGAAAGTTAGCCTTTCAAAAATATCAGAAAGAACAAATAATTTCATAAGTATCTAAAAATAGATAGCCCAAGAGTAGATTCCATCCAATTCTATTTCGAAGAAAAACATAAATAATGGTAATAAAGCTATCTGATCCATGATAAAATTTCTCTTTAAATAATTTGTTGCTGCTTTTTTTCTGTCAAAAATCACATTTCCTTTTTCTAAAACAGCTGTGTTAAAAGTAAACAGTGTATCTAATACAAAAGCAATAAAAACTATTTAAAAGAATTAAGCAAACAGTATTTTATCTAATTAAAAAAATGCAATCAAACTGAATAAAAACATAACACTTAAAATCAATATTGCTTAAACAATATCCCACAAAAATTTTGCAAGATTGTAAGGCTAAAACATGGGAATGCAAAAGCTGAGGTCCCTAAGAAAGTGATTGAATATTTCTAAGACCTTCTTCAATGAAGGAAAATGTGATAAAAAGTTAGAATGATTCGACTCTTTCAAAATATGATAATTAGAAGTAACATCATCAATTAAATAATGTTATTTACTTGTTAATTTTCCCAAAATTCTTGAATTTTTTGTTAATAATCTATAAAAACTTTTCACATTTACAAGCAAATTAATAGCTTTTAATAATCTTCTTGGAGTTTTTTAATGACAAGGATCTAAATTATCTCCCTAATTAGCACTAGAATCCATTTTTTATTTGTAATCATCATACTATTAAGTTTATTCTTTTGAAAATATCTATCCCTTCCATTTACTCCTATTTGAACTTTAAAATTTATGAGTTTAATCTTAATAGTCTGATTCTTCATTAATTCTACTTTGCAATCTATTATCCTCAGTAGTAAATTATACCTTAAATTATGAATACTAATCAAATTAATCATCATTTCGGCTGTAAAAAAACATCTCATTTTATTCTTCAAATTAGCTTTTCTAGATTTTTAGATTTAATTTAGATAATTCTTCTGTTTTAAGATCTTCATAGGTGCAATAAAGTACTGTATCGGCTAGTTTTTTATTGATGTGTTGTAAATCCTAATGGTCCTTTGAATAAAAATAAAATAAAAAAACTAATGAGTAGATAAAGCAAATCAAGTACCTTTATATTAAATTAAATGCTATTCATATGAATACTTTAAGATATTTCATCATTAATTAAAGATTTTAAATCCATTTTCTTTTCAAAAATATTCTTATATTATAAAGAATAAAAAATTTAATCTGATTATTTGTTATTCTTTTAAATTTAAAGTAATATTTTAATAAAAGATAAGTAGAATAAGAATTATTATTAATATATTTTAAAGATTTCTTCTAAAGTTATGATTTAAAATATTCAATTAATTTTTCATTTCATTTGTTATTTAAAGTAAAATTGCCTAAGCAACATTCTTTATTCTTTACATTCTTCCTAGATTTCTAATTATGGTAAAAATATTAAATTTCTTTTCATCTTTATTTTTTTAAATACAAATAAATTTAGGCTTGGATTTCAAACTATTTTTTTAGTCATATTAAATATTACAAAAAGAAGAGTTGATTTTTTATTTAAATTTAGATGAAAAAACACTCATAAAATATTATTGAAAAAATAGTATAGGAGAGATATAATTATTTAAAGATTAAACCCTTTCTTAAGATTTATCTCAAGCTTTCTATATACAAAATATTTAAAATAGCTGAATTATTATCAAATTTATTAAACTTAATCATTTTTTTAAATAGAAAATTCTGCTTCGAATTTAGACATTTTCTTGATTCTTTTTTTACCAAATAGATTTTACTATTTGTATTTAAGATTTTTAATTACTTCTATGAAGTTTTAGTTAGGATAATAGAAGTTAAATATTTTAGCAGCTTCAAAATTTTAAAGTAAATAGTAGTTTGTACTTTACTCATAACATCCATCTTATATTTCTGAAATAATTTGATTTTAATATTAATTGTTACCCTCTAAACTGACAACATTTTTTAAAAATTGTTAATTAAATAATTATGTAAAATTAGCTTTTTATACACTACTATTTCTTTGTTTAGCTTAGTTTTTATCATTGATTTAAAATGCTTTTGACATTTAGCTTTAATATTTTTGATCGTTTAACATGAGAGGATATCTAATAGATTATCTCTTATTATTCTATATCATACCTAATAAATTCTATTAAAAATTTCCTAACTATCCTTAAGCTTACTGTTAAAATTGATTCAAAAATAACTGCTGATTTATTGATTATCTAGCTTATCTTTTGTTTATACCTACATTTGGTTGAGAATTTATATTAGATTTAGTTGCTGAATAGCTCTTCAAAGATGATGAAGAATTAATTAATTATTTTGATTCTGTATGTGTTTTTTTTCTTTATTAGTCTCTATTATGATGCGTTTATGATCTGCTAACAGATTTCTAAAAATCCTAGCTTGCTTATATTTAATAATTATTTTATCCAGAACCTTACTTACTCTATTACCTATTCAGTGCTTCTTCAAATTAAATATTTTTGTTACTATGAACTTTGTACTGTATGTTGTGACTACTTGCAAGACTTTTCATAGTTAAGTTATCACTTGCAAGTTTTGATTCTTTTGAAAGATCTTCGTCTTAAAATACTAAACTTCCATCCTTTTAGCTTTTTTTTTCTTTTTTATGTTACGTTTTCCTAGATGATATACAATCGTTTTCTGTAAAAAGCTACATCTTTTTCGTGCTTTCTAATAGATTGCTTGCTTTAGTTGATTTTATAGTTTATTTTTTATTTATTGATTTTCTTTTTATTTTCATTTATGAGCTACTATCAGAACCTGAACCACTAGAATCAGATTCAGAACTAGATTATGAAGATTTATTACATTCTGAAACACTTTGGAGCACACTTAATTCGTTTTTTAGTTAAGAATTTTATATATTTTCTACAATAGAAGATCTATATTTTGCAATAGTTTAAGAAGGAGGGATATTATTAGTTGAATTAAATATTGATAATCTACTTTTGTTATTTTAATCTTTTTATTCTAAATTTAATAATTAGTTTGAAATATCAGTAGATTATTATTGAAGTTTCTCATTTTCGATTTCTTTCTATAAAATATCTCCTAGAGCATTCATTTTACTATTTGAATTATTAAAATCGTCTTTATTCTTTTTGTTTAAATTTGGAATTTTTTCAAGGAAACTACTTTCTTCATCCTCATCATCATCATCTTCTGATTAAGAATCATAAAACTCATCTAATTTTAAACCTTGTTCTAACTCATCTAAAATATCAAAGTATTTTTAGTTGTTATTAATCTCATAAATTCCATTCATACATTTTGGTATTAATAAAAGAGAGCACTATTTCTCAGTTGTCCTTCTTTCAGTTTTTAATCTTTCTAATTGAGGGACTGATTTATTATTTAAACTTATTAAAACTTATTTAGAAAAAGTCAAATGAGTTTTGGGACAGTTAATTGAATAATGATCACCTTAACCGCATTAATAACATTTTATATTTGCAAACTTAAAATTATTTTTTTATGTTAAAGTTTCAACAATCATCTAGTAATTCTCAAAATCTTGCTCATTCTTTTTTATAACTTCAAGAAATCTTTCCCTTTTAATTTTATAAACTCTGCAGAAATCTACTGCTACTGCTGAAGCTGTTCTACTAAACCCTGTAAAAAATGATATTTCTCCAAAATATTATTGGGTCTCAATAGTTTTTAAAACCGTATTGGGTATATTTCTATTTTAGCTTTCTATGATAATATTTACATTACCTTTTACTAATAAATAAAGAGCAGAATCATCATTATCCTTTTATCTGAAAATAAACTCTCCTGGAGAGAAAAGACACTCTTCCATAATATAGATTATTTCTTAAAGTGTATTTAATTTACTTAAAATAGGTAAATTTCTAATGTATTTTCCTTGTACATCTTTTATTAAATCACTTTTCAGCTAGTTTGATAAAATTTCTATAATGCTCTTTTCATGTTGTTTCTACACCTCATTTGATTCCTTTTTTAAATTAAAAAATAGTTATTTTTTTTAATTCAAAGTTTTTTAATTCAGAAACTCCTCATAATGAAATTATAATATTCTTTTAAAGTTAAAAATACCTTATAAAGGTACTCTAAGTAGTTAGAAATTTTAGCTCTTAGAATAGTAGAAACATTTTCTTCTCTCATAAAACCATGAATAATTTGCATGCTTTCTTTATATTGTTTATCTTTTTTTTCAATATTTTCTAAAATACTACCAATCTTATTCAAGCAATAGGCATAAATAAATCCTGTTGTAAACATTGTTAGAATAGTAAAACACATCTCATATTGATTTTTAGGTGTAATATCTCCATAACCAACAGTAATCATGGTTACAGCTAAGAAGTAAAATGAGTACACATATCGCTTCATAACATTTTGCTCTTCCACTAAATTTTATGCAGATAGCCAATTCTATTCTATACCTATCTAAACTTCATAGACTCCAAGGCCGTGCCATAAAATACAAAAGAAATGACAAACGCAACCAATCATAAATAATAACTTTGCTAAATCAACAGAATTTTTAGAGTTTTTTTCATAATTTAAATAAAAAGCAATATTTTCAATAATTTTTGATAATAAAAAAAATTTGCATACAATTAATAAGTTAAAAATCCAATCCAAGGCATTAAATTCTGATTAATTATTAAATTATTAGATTAAAATTGGAATCATTCCTATGCAATCAAAAGCAAAATTTCCTTTTAAATATTTAAGAGATATATAATTTCTATCTTAATTTAAATTACCTTTTTATATTAAAGCTGTATTAAAATTAAAAATAACATCTACTACAAAAGCAAAGGAAGTTATATGAAAGTAAACTTCATAATGACTTATATCGAGAAAAAAGAAATTCTTTAGGCTCAATAAAAAAGATGTGGAAATAATTAAAAATGCTTAAAATAAATCCCATATTCTCTTCCATAATGACTATGGAGAAAATACAGGAATTAAAATTAAGATAGAATTCTTTTGTTATTAGATTATTTCTAGAATTTTTCTTACAAATTATACTATTTTTAGGTACAATACGTTACTCTACTAATCCTATTTCCTAAAAGATGTTACATCACCAATAACATAGTGCTATTAATCTGTTAATTTTCCCCATATTCTTTAGTTTTTAGATAGTTACCTATAAAAGGACTTTACATTAACAAGTAAATTAATTGCTTTCATAAGTTTTATTGGAACTACTTCTACATTCTAAAATTATGATATTTCCACATTTATAGATTATTCCTATTTTTATATCTAATCTTAGCATTTTCTTCTTTGAAATCCATAAATACCTTTCCCAATATTACTAAATCTTTAATCCCTTTCAGAAATGATCTTCTTTGTTGATTACTAATTCTCATATTTTGATTAAACTGTTTATAATGTTGTTCTTTAAAATTCTACCATTTAGATTTTATCTTAAGTTGTATCAATTTTAGAACCATTTAGATCCTTTGCTTCTGTAACCATAGAAGCAGAAATCATAATTGTATCTTACTTTCTCATATTCAATGTATAAAACTCTTCATCATCATTCTATTTTATTAAATAATCTTTTGTTTACCTCTCAATAAGCTGTTTAACTAAAATAAGAAATAATCTTTAGAAAATATTACTTTATTTCCTATTTAAAGCTCAAGCATGTGACTAGAATTGAAATCTGGAAATCGGTTTTCTTAGGAGCTACTATCTATCAAATCTTTATTCATATCCTGAGTAAATTATAATAAGAAGTGATAATTTATTTTATTAATACTTAATACTTTCTTTAAATAAAACACTATTAATGTTTGATTAAGTTTGATGCTTCTACTAAAAACTAGGAATATTAAATTTATTTTTTATTTAATGTAAATTTCAAATCATCTTATTCTTTATGATTTACATTCTATATAAAATTATTGTGTAATAATATTAGTTTTTATTTCAAATATTCTAATTTTTTAAATTAAAATAAAACAATTTTCATTTTTTTTGATTATCTATTTAATGTTAAAGACTTAATGAGTAGTATTTTTATAACTCTTTTCAATAGATAATTTTGTAATACCAAGAGAACAAACAGAACAAAAAACTAAAAAAATAACAAATAAAATTAATTTATCATATTTTATTAAGAAAATTAATAATTTTCTAGATAAAGTGAATGATTTTTTTGGTTTTAAAAAATGTGTTAAACTGATATTATTGGTTATTTTACTGAACTTTTTATTGTTAACATTTACAATTTATGTTTATCTTAACAGCTTTAAAAAATTTAATATAATTAGAAATTTATAACCTAAAAGCTTTGCTTGTTTAACAATCAGCAAAAAGAGTAAAAATTAAATTTCTATATCTTGAAAGTAAAAAAATAATAATTACAGATTATTTAGTTTAAATATTCATATATTAAATACCTATCCTCTTTTTAAAGTCAAAACAAGTAATTTTATTATTAAAATTTATTTGTTTTTTAATCAAATCTACTACCAATCAAATATTACAATAAAATGAATTAAATGTTTTTTTGAAAATATTTTAAAAATAGGAAATAAAAAGTTAGAAGCACTACAATTTAATAAATTCAGTGCATATAACGATGATAGATATCATTCTTGAATATTTAACAACGTATGTATTCTTAAGTTATCTTTTTAAGAATTAGAGACTAATAATTATTTAATTATGTATATGTCTTAAATTTATCAATTTTTCTGTTACTTTATTTAATTAAAACTTTACTTTATTCATTTACATAGATTGAAATTTAGAAAAGCTAAATCAGAAATAATATTTCATGTGATATTTAAATTTCTTTTTTTTGTAAAATTACTTCTTTTTATTTAAGTAAGTTTGACTTGCTTTTATGATTTCTATCTAATTTATTATCTATCTTGAATAAGAATAATATTAAAGTTTAAAAATTATTTTTCACAAATTTTATAAATATGAAGAGAATTAAAATTTTTATTTTAAGATGTTAGATTTTTTTTAAATACTAAACTTTTTGTCTCTCCTCTTTTTTTCAAACTTTTTTATTAGAAATCTGTTTCTTTTTTCAAGTACAGTCGGGTAATTGAAATTAGGGAAGTAATATTAATATATTTGAGATTTATCAAATAGTGCTATTATCTAAAACATATTCTCATCAACAAATTCCTAAGTATCTTCAAAGTAAACTGTAGGATTTATTGTATCTTTATTTACTAGCATACTTGATCTAGAGATACCTTGTGTCATTAAATCTTAAGTACATTTTGTATTTTATTATTTTAAATTTTTTAAAAATTAAATTATAGATAACTTAAGAGTCTCTTAGTTTTTGATAGACCTTTGCATACCTTTAAAAAGCTATCTACCTTTATTACATGTTTTATCTTCATCACTGTTTAAAATTTTAATGTTATATTTTCCTTTTTAATTTTCAGTTATTTAATTATTTAATATATTTTAAAGGTTATCACTATTACTCTCTTTTATGATATAAGAATTATCTGAGAGATATTTTTGATATGTCATATTATTTTTATTTTCAAAAGTACTATCGTTGATATCTGTTTTTGATTTTTAAGGTTTGTTGATATCTTAAATACTTCTGTAATTTTTATTATTGTATGAAGTTTGTTTTGTGTATAAAAGCCCATTTTTAGTATTAGTGTTTTCATGATAATCTAATTTATTTTTATTATTTTTAAATTCAATTTAATTGAAATTAAATAAATTACTTTGAAAGTTTGGTGGAGTTTCTAATTCATTACTTATTTTATTTGATTGAGTTTTATACTTAATATAATTAATATTATTATTCTATGATATATCATCAGAAAGTTAAGATTAGCTACGATTAAAATTTTTTGGTTTGTTTTATAATTTGCTTGAAGATAAAGAAATAGATTTATTTAAAGAATTTGATCTAGAAGTGAAAGAAGATCGAAAAGATTTTGATGTAGTGTTTATAAAACTATCTAGCGCATCTAATTCTTTAAGAGTAGGTGTTAAGTTGAATTGATATTAACCCTGCTTTGAAGTAACATCTTAAACTAAGCTACAAGTTATATTGTGGTTTTTCTTTTCTGAACCCAAAGAATGGCTTTTTTATATTTATTTTTATTGAATCTAAGCCTCACTTATTATATTTTCATCTTCTTCGTTTATGCATTCAAGAAATTGATCATTTAAAATTTCAGATAATTATTCATCAAATTAACTTATTCCTCTTTCTAATTTATTAAATAAATCGAAATATTCATCATTTTCACTTAATTTATAACAAGCTTCTTTCAACGACTCTATTAGTTATAAACTTTTATATTTATTTCTATATATTCTCGTATAATTTATTCTTTTAAAATGAGGTTATGAATAAAATGAACGTGCTGCTAAAATTTATTTGTTTAAAATTAAGTGGGTTTTTGGGCAATATATATGGTAGTGGCCTTTTTAATTACAAGTTCTACATGTTTATGAACAATAATCATAATGTTTTTCATAAATAACCGTATCTTTAAGCATTTAAAATAACTCAAAATTCCTATCATCTTATTATATAGTATTAATAAATTATTATCGATTTATTCTATATACTCTACAGAAATCGATAGCCTTTGCTGAATGCTATCTTATGCACCCTGTGATAAATGAAACTTCACCAAAATATTCTTATCTTGATTTTGCTGCTAAACAAATTTCTTAATCTTAGAATTAGGTCTGAATTAACTCTACCTATCCTTTTACTAAATAATATAAACAGCAGTCATCTCTCTTATCCTAATTAAAAATGTATTCACCTGGAGAAAAAACTATTTCTTCCATTAAAAGAAGAATTTCATTTTTATCAGTTAGAAAGTTAAATATCGGAATATCTTTGATATACTTTCCTTTCACTTCAATCATGAAATCTCTTTATAGCTAATAAGAAAATTTTTCAATCACTACTTATTGCCTATGTTGTAATATCTCATTTTATCCCTAATTATTATTAATAAACACTTTTAATAAATAATTTCTTAACTAAATATTTAATCACAAATAATTTTGGCTACTTAATCATTTTTCTCAATTATTGCATCAAAAATTATTAAAATGAAGGTTTAGAAGGAAATTCTAAAACATCATAATTTAAGTTGCAATATTTTTTTAAATAAACAAATTTATCTAAAATAATTAATTGAATTCTCTTTAAATTACTGTTAAAATAAATTATTTGTATTAACTGTAAAACCTAGAACACTCGCAAGTCAAAAATTGAAAAATATTATGAATAAAAGATTTTCAATTGTGATATTTTTTTCCAAGATTTTACCTCACAAGTCTTTCATTTTTCTTAACAAGGTTTTACAGTATACAGACAATAAAAAAAAAAATAATGATCTTGCATCTCAAATTTGTAAATAGCATTTAGCTCTTTATTTGAATAGTTATGAAACTAGGATTGTGATAATCTAAAAAATTGGAGATAAGAAAATTTGAATAAACTTATGATAGTTAATTGAAAAATTATAATGTTATATTATAATGAATGAAATATACTGGCTCAATAAATATATTTAATCTGTTATTGTATTAAAAATTTAAGCAAATTTTGAATTGAAATATTGATTGAAAAAATCAATCAGCTAATTTTCTCATTAAAAAGTTAGGTAAAATAAAGAAAATTTTTAATTGATAAATTATTCCATAAAAAACTCTTTAAAATTTATTAACTCTGAATTAAAACTCAAAATTAGGATTGACTAACTAAAAATAATTAATTACTCTGTGCAAGTACTCTAAGTAATTTGAAACTTTTGTTCTAAGTTAATCATTAACATTTTCTTCTCTCATCAATTAGTGAATTGCTTACATATTTTCTTTATAATTTTTGTCTTTTTTTTCAATATCTCCTATCATAAAACCGATAGTGTTCAAGCAAAATGCATATACTATTCCTGTTACAAACATTGTAGCTATTGTAAAAATGATTTCTGGGGGGTTTTGAGGTGTAATATCTCCATATCCCACAGTGATCATAGTGACAGAAAGGAAATAAAATGAATAAATATAACGCACCATGATTGAATCATTAACAATATTTTGCTGATTAAGCCATGTATTCTATTTTCCAATGCTAATTTAATACATAGCTAATCCATGCCAAAAACAACAAAAAGTATGACTGATTCCTATCAATAAAAACAACAACCTTAATATATCAAGTATATTTTTCTAATTCGTTTCATAACATAAGTAAAAACTAAGTCTTTAAAAAATATCTCTTATCTTTACCCACTTAGTAAGAATAAAAATCTGAATAAGTTTATGATAATCAGGATATGATGAATGTAGTGGAATAAATATCATCAAAGATAAATTTCCCAATATGTCACTAAGTAAGTATTTTTTTATGTATGCAGCAGCTATATTTATCCTATTATAATTGATAGAACCTTTTTAAACAACTGCTGTGTTGAAGGTAGTAAGCATATCAATTATAAATACAACTAAAGATAACTTATAAAAATCAAGTATTGAATGTTAAATAGTTAAATTAAAGAATAAACTTAAACTAATCAAGTAGAAAAGTATCAATATGACTAAGAACTAAAAGTAATCCCAAATTCTTTTTTAGATGCTATGTGGTGAAAAAACAGGTATCTCAGAGATTTTCATTAAAATTTTTTATATTAAAATATCTAGCTTGCATTTTTCAAAAAATTGTTTTTTTTACTTTTAATTGCCAAAAGTAGAACTAGCATCATTAATAGAGTCATGCTATATTTAAGTTAGTTTCCTATTAACTCTTAAATTTATTTACAATTTATCAATAAATAGCCGAACATTCAAAAGTAAGTTAGCTATACTTAGTATTTTACTTTTTCTCAATAAAGAGTTTTTCCTATCTCTTAAATTTGGAGTTAACACAGATGATGTACTAACGCCATCAGTATTGGACTTAAATTAAGTACTTCTTTTAGTTTTCAGGAACGGAGTGAGGAACTGTTTACTTTAACTCCTGATTTAAAAATTATTCTATTCAACAGTACTTTGATGATCAAAGTTTATTTTCATTGAATCAAATGAGTCTTGAATTTTCTAGATTTAGCTTTCTTATTTTTCTTCTGTTTCTAAGGATTCGGTGAGCATACTATCTTCTCTTTTCAAAGGAAATTTAGATAATTCAAAATGGTCCTAAAAAGAAAAAATAATTAATTATGTTAGAAATGAAATGAAATAAGATAAATACTTCAGAATCAAAGTTAATTTTATTTTAGTAATTGCTATAATCTTCTTATTTTTCTTGATAGTTTTAAACTTCTTTTAGCATATTATCTTTGCTGACACTCTTGAGTATAATATCGATTTATTCTACTTTTTTATTTGATTAAATTAATTATTAATTATTAACTATCATAATTTTCTAATAAATAATTTAGCATTTTTTTATTTCAAATCATCAATGTAGTTAAAAATTTAACTAAAAGGCTATTCTTATTTAACTTTCAATGATAATAAAATTTTTAAACCACAGGAAGTAATTATTCATTTGCAACCATTTAACTAAACAAAAATTCAAAGTGTAGTAATTTATTTCAACTCCTATTTAAAAACTTAAAGAACACTGATCAATTTTTAATGAATTAATTAATTATATGAATGTATCCTAAGGACCTGCGTATTACTTATAATTATTATTTATGATTCTAAAAGCAGTAAAAAATAATTGAATAGACGAAATAATTTTTGCCAGAATTTATATCCATTATTTTACTTTCTTTGATCAAACTTAGCTCTTTTTAGAAGTAAACAATAACTAATCGCAAATAATACTTTGATCATCTAAGTATTTTCAAACATCAATTTCTTTAATGGCCTCTATTTATTGTAAGCTTTTTCTAAATTTAAGTTCCTTTTTTAACCAAATTCGGTATATTGAACAAAGTAATCAAGTAATGGTATTTTGATAAAAAATATCAGATTTTTTGAGGATTTATATAAAGAATATTTATTTAAATCTATCATAATTTTTAATTAATAAAATAACTTTATAAAATTAACTAATTTTAATTGTTTTCCCCAAAGACATTTTTTTTTCAAATAAATACAATAAACATGTTTTACAAAATTTTACTTTTTTTAATATTTTTAATAAGTTTTTACTCAATTTTTTAATAAATTTATAAATTTAGATTTTTTTCTATCTGCCTTGTGAATTTGATGTTTTTGTTTTTAATTATTAAAAAATATTCTTTAACACTCATTAACTATAACATCATAATTGCTTAGTGGATTATAATACTTAAATATATGTGCCTTTTCAAAGTACTAGAGAAGGATGTAATTATTGTCATATTCTTGAATTAAATTATTTTCATGATTTTATTTTTTTTTATGTGTCTCTTCTTAATTATTTTATTAATCTATTTAAAATTATTCTTTATCTTGGTTATCAAACCTTAATTTATTTAGAGTAAAAATTGGTAAGAAAGAAATATCAGAACCAATAGACATTTAATTTTACTTTTATATATTTTGTATTAATTAGTTGTTAGGAGATGGTATTTTAGAGTTATTTAAAATATCTGATTGAGTTATATATTATAATAAACTCGATGAAATGTTTTTGCTCATCATATTTTATAGACTTGGAGGTTTTTAATTAGCAGTTTATCTTAATTTATTTATACTCTAATATTATTGACTATGCTAGTGATGATTATTATTCTTAAAACTTTACAAATCTTTTTCCTATGAATTTTACTACATTTTATAATAATCATGAGAATTGGAATATAAAGATTCAAGAGACTCTAATTATGAATATCTTTTTTAAATTTTATTTGTTGCTTCTTTGAAAGAGGTGAATGAATTTTGTTTTCTATCATTATTATTATTATTCTAAATTAATCTAGAGGGAAATTTACTTTTTAAAGAACCTTAAGACTCAAGATTAGATTATTAAAACTAACTTCTCACATCACTATCTGTTTGCTAGTTAATTGAGCTACTTTAAAATGTTAAGTCAGAAGAAGGACTTACTTATCTAATATTTTTTTCCTTTACTATATTTTCTTCTTTACTTTAGCTATTTCCTTAAGAGTTCGTATTAATTATATTCTTAATGTTTTATTGGTTTTTAAAAGAATTAACTTATGTTTAAACTTCACTATTTTACTTTTGTAACTTATTAATTTAATTACTAAAACTTAATGATTTACTAGAAAATCTTAAAGAAGGTTAATCATTCTCTTACTCTTACTATTTTTCATCCTATTCTTCTATTATATCACTATACTATGGCTAATAATTTGATTATTGATAAGTCTATTATGTAATGAAATTTTCTAAAGTTCCTTAATGAGTCATTTTAGACAAAAAATTTTGTTTAGAAGAATTAAATAACTTATTAAGCTATTTCTTGCTTTCATTATAGTCATCCTTATCTTCTTTCCCAAAATTTTAATCTTATTCATATTCTAAATCACTTACAGTTATATCATTAGGAGAAAAAATTAAATCCTCTATATTGTTAAGGCATTCAAAAAAATTTTCATTATCGTTTATCAAGTATATTGCTTAGAAACAAGATTTTGAATATTTTAATGACTAAAATTTAAATTTTTTTCTATCAAATTACATACGTTCTAAATGATTAGAACTGGAGTTATGTCTACTTATTAAAGCCTATTTTGATGAAACAAAATGAGTTTTTGGGCAATATTAAGGTAAGTGTTAATAGCTTTAACAAATTTAGCATCTTATGTTGCAAAATTTGTAGTTTGATTTCAGAAATAAGGCATCCTACAACATTTAAAAACTTTCCTAATCAAAATCAGATTGACTTACTGCCTAAATAAATTTTTTTCTTGATATTTTATAAACTCTACAAAAAGTAGCAGCTTTAGCTGAAAGCTCTCTTTAAAAACCAGAAATGAAGCTCTGCTCTCCAAAGTATTTTAATTTATCTAAAGCTTTTATTTTTGATTCTCCTCTATTTTCTGATGTAAAAACTAAATCCACCTAGCCTTTAACTATTATATATAATGAGCAATCGTCTATAATATTTTTTTGATAAATATATTCTTCAGGTGAGAAAATTACTTCTTCCATTGCTAATGCTACTTCTTTTTTGGATTTCAATTTCTCAAAAAATGGAATTTATTTTAAATATTTTCCTTATACACTTAAAATTAACTAATCTTAAAGCTACTATGACAACTTACTTATTATACTCTTTTCTTATCTCTTCTAAACCTCATCAAATTCCTAATTATAATTTAAAAATTTTAATAATTAACTGGATGCAACCAAAACAAAAAAATCTCTTAAAATTAACTTGAATCTCACTAACTTAACTTTTATACTATTTTATTTTATGTTTTTTATTTCTCAGCAAGCAACCAATTTAAATTAAAAATGTCTTAGGTAAACTCAAATATTATTTGTTAAAGAAAAAATTACTTTCATAATACTTTGGGGTTTTTTTAGTAAATATAATATTTAAAATAAAAGTGCTAAATTTAAAAAAATAAAGTTTCTAAATTACTTTGTAAAAATAGCTTAAATAATTAGATATTTTAATCCTCAAACTCAAGTCTACTTTTTCTTCTCTCATCATTTAGTGAATTATTCCCATATTTTTGTTAAGTAATTTGTCTTACTTGGCCATCGTATTTATAATTTTTCCTACCTTACCTAAGAAGAAGGCCCAAAAAATTGCAGTTGTAAACATTATCACAACTGTGAATATTGCTTCTATATAGTTTTATGGAATGATGTCACCATAACCAACAGTAATCATTGTTATGGATAAAAAGTAAAAAGAATAGACATACTTAACCCATGGGCCTTCTTCAACAATATTCTTAGAATTAAGCCAAGTATCAGCTCTACCATATTTTATTTCTGTTTCAGCAAGCCCATACCAAAATAGACTAAATACATGGCAAACAAAAGCTATCAAAAATACTAACTTCACTAAATCTATTATTGATTTCATATTATTCTTAAATCCAAAAAAATTATAAATAGTCTATCCAATTTCTTTTAAGACTCTTAGTTTTATGAAAAACAGAATCATAAAATATTGAGTCTAGTCATTTTGCACGTTCTTGTTTTTGAAGTAAATTAAAGATAGTAATCCAACAAAGTCATATAAAAATGTGTTCTTTAAATACTTTGATGCAATAATTTTTTACTAATACACGATAGTGCCTTTTTTAACTATTCCAGTATTAAATTTGATTAAAATATCTATCAAAAATAGTAAGGACGATGAACTAATATAATATTAATATTATTTTAAATCTAATCCAAAGAAAAAGTAGATACTAATAATAAAAGATAAAAAGATTATCAAAAAAGCTTAAAGCAAGTCCCACATACTTTTTTGGAAGCTAAATGGAGAGAATTTTGGAATTTTTTGAAAATTATTTATTTGTAACTTAAAAATTCTACTCAAATCAGTCATAAAACTGTTTTTGTAAAAGAATTATCCTTTTTGATTAAAGTTGGAAGAATAGTCACCTATTGTTCTAAATTAACTAAAAGAAAGCTTGCTAAATAATCTCGTATTTCTTGATAACTTTCTGTAAAATCCAATTACATTCACTAAAAGATTAATAGCCTTCATAAGTCTCCTAGGTTCTTTTTTTTAATTTAAGCTTAAATGTTAATGGATTGATGAATCTTATATTAAATATGAGTTAAGCCTCTTTTATTGAAATATCTTTAATGATTCTGTTTACATTTTTGACTACTTTCTTTTAGAAAAGCTCAAACTGTATTATAAATTTTAATTTTATAAGCTATTCTAAATTGAATTAGATTTTGAGTTCTAATCAATCTTTAAAGTATCTGGTTATGGGGGATTTTCTCTAGATGATATTTCGCAAACAGATCTTTGTATAAAAGAATCATTAAGTGTAAGTAATGTTTCCTTTTTTAAACTCATATTTTATAAACCATAATGATCCTTTTTCAAATAAAATAAGCTTAATATAAAAATTATTTTAAAGCATAAAAGATTTCTTTAAATTAACATTTATAATTTCTTTACTTCTTAATTAAAAATGAATGCTCTTTTTTTATTTTACAAGCTTTCATTATTCATAAAATTATCATCTTAAAACGTTAGCATTTCTATCTTAGTTCTACCTTGCTTAATTAAAAATCACTTTTTGTTTATTAATTTGTCAATTTGGAAGAAAAAAAAGAAACATAATTATAAGTAAGATAAGTTTAATTAAAATTAATGACAGTACTTTCAATTAAAATTTTACAAGAATAAAAATTATTTAATATTCTTAATCTTATTTATTAATGAAATTTATTAAATATATGATATTTTGTTCTATCATATTAATAAAAAGAGAGCATTTGCTTCATATTAATTAAATAAAAATATTCTCAATTTTCTAATTTGGTTTTTTATAAAATTAGAGGAGTAAAAAGTAAAATTTCTAATTTTTCACTAAATATGTATTTTATTTTTTAAAGCTTTTTAAAAAATCATTTCAAAAATTGTAATAAAATAAAAGAATTTAAGTTTTAGTATTACAATCTAAAAATTGAATAAGTTTTTCAATTTAAGTTTTTTTATACTAAAGAAACAATTAATTACAAATTATAAACAAAATAAGATCTAAAGTAAAAACTAACAATTTAATTCAAAATATTCTTATTAAAGCATTACTAAACAAAAATTTTATTGAATTTATATTTAAATATATTTAAGCCACCCATAAATATGAATAAATCTAATTGATTACTTCTTTATTCAAAAATTGAGACAATAAATTTATTTTTTTTAATTTGAATGATTAAATTATTTGATCTTATTTTACAAATATTTTTACATCAATAAAATTTTTAAAATAATAGTAATATTTATTTAAATTCTTTCAATTTAATTTAAAAAAGAAAATTCAATTTCCACAAACTTTAGATTTCAAACGTTTTTTAGTTTTTTTCTTTTTTTATTTGATATTCCTTTCTGGTAATTTATTATTTTTTTTCCATATTTCTTGATATCTTTCCACAATAAGAATATAATTATCATTTCTGTAATAGTATTTGAAAATATAGGCTTTATCAAACTCTTAAAGATTTAAATAATTGGTTTAATCTCTTATTTCTTCTTCCATTCCTATTTAGAATTATTATAAATCTACCTAGTCCTTTAAAACATTCATAATTTGATCTTCAAAAATATTAGAAGCTATATTTGAGGGTGTAGCTTATTTTTACAAATTATTTTTGTCATTTGTAGATTTTAAAGTTTAGTTATTTGTATACACTTTTAGATTTTGGAGCATTTTAATCTAATTTGTTAACTTGTCTACTGAAACAGATGCTCTAGTTTTTAGTTTTGCTATATTTTAAATATCTGTTTTACTAAGTTTTTTGTTACCACCTCTAGTCTAACCTCTTTACATCATTTCCTGTAGTTATTATTGTAATTGATTACTGAACTGTTAATCTCTTCCTATACTTCTTCTTTCACTCATTCTGCTTCTTCTTGCTGAAATCATATCATTAGCATTATTGATATTCAAATTTTTCTTTTCATTTGAGGTTTATTACTAATTTTAATTCCCATTAGTGTTTTATACAGGTGTTTTTTCTCTAGAAGAATAATTTGAAATTTTTGTTAAGGAACGAATTTATTCATTATTATTTGTACTTAATTAATTAGAATCTTAGAAAGAATTGGTAGTAGGATTTCTTTTGTTTTCTTTTTCAGTTAATACTAACCTTGAAGGAACCCTAGATCTACTTGTTATTGAAGTCAAAGAACCAACATGAGAATCATTGTCTTTAAAAGGCTATAATTCAGAGACTATTCTTTTTTGATTATTTTGATTTTAAGAATAGTCTTGATTAAAAACTTGTGAATCAGTGGGAGGTAATATTGCTGTAATTGGTAATAATTAAGAATTTCCCTTAAGCTAATTAGCTAAAGATGAATGCTCTCCTGTTACATTGTGGCTTAATTTTTTAGAATCACCTCTAACAAATGTTAAGTTAGATTTTTATTATCTCACCATCTGATTCATATTCTACTCTTAATTTTATCTTTAACCTGTTTTTGATGAATAAGTGTCATTGTTTGTGACTGTGTGTGTGTATTATGATTAGTCTTTTTCTGTTGAATTATCTGAAGAACTAATAGAGCTTTTTAAAGAAGGTTCAGATTCTTCTTCTTTATATTGAGCTTCATCAATTATTTATTACTATTACTATTACTATTATATTTAAAATGACATCAAATTTTGATCCATAATACTTTGTCTGCCTGGCTATAAGGGAACAGCTGAAGAAGTAGTAGCTTTTTTAACTAATGATCTCGATTTTGTAACAGGATTTCTTTCATATTATTAATCTATAGAATTCAAATCATCGTACTTTTAGTGATGATTTTGATTATTGTTATATTCATAATCTGAATAAATTTCATTGTCGGTGTTGTAAGCTTCACTAAAATCTTAATCTTGGTCTTATTCAGACAAATTTAATCCCTCTTCTATTTTATCAAGATACTCAAAAAATTCAAAATTATCATTTATCTAGAAAACTGCATTATGAGCTAATACCATAGTTATCCAACTATTTACCTTAGCTCTGCATCTCGCATAGCTACTTCTTTCAATATGGGGCACAGAATGATTGTGGCGGTTAATATGTACTTATTTTGATAACGTCAAATGGGTTTTGGGGCAGTTTTAAGATAAATGATTTCCTTAATTGCAAGTGAAGCATCTGATTTTTTAAAATTTATAATTATCCTTCATAAGGATTGATTCTTTAGTCATTTAAAAGTTTTCATAGTCATGCTCAGATTGTTTAATTATTTATTCAAAAATAACTCTTTACAATTTAAACAGCCTGCAAAAATTATTAGCCTTCGCTGAGTATGCTCTCTTAGTTTAAAAGAGAAATCCAATTTCTCCAAAATATTACTGCTTTCCTAGTGTCTGGATAATATTAGTTTGATTTCTAAAATGTCCTTCTGCTTCAAAAACTATACTGACTGAACCTTTAGCTATGTAGTAGATGGAGGAATCGTCAAGTTCATCCTATTTAAATATATACTCTCCAGGAGAAAATAAGCATTCTTCCATAGATTAAGCTAATTTATTTTTGGATTGTAATTTTTCTAAAATTGGAATGTTCCCTATAAACTTACCATTCATATCCAAAATAAGATCATCCTTCAACTATTTAGAAAGTTGATCCATGATTACTTTTTCCTTAGATTTTTATACTTAGTTTGATTCCTTAATTTTAAAATGAAAATTCATATTAAAAAATTATTATAAAATTAATAAGAATTTAAAATTACTTAGTAGAGATACTTCAAGTAATTGGATACTTTTACTTTTAACTCTTTATCTACTTCTTCTTCTCTCATTAATCTATGAATAACTAACATATTATCTGTGTATTACTTTTCTTTTTCTTCCATATTATCTATGATTTAACCAATCTTATTTAAGAAGAAAGCCCAGAAAATAGCTGTTATAAAAATTATACCAATAGCAAAAACAACTTCTATGTAATTTTTTGGTGTGATGTCACCATATCCTGTAGTTGTCATTGTTACTGTTAAGTAGTAAAATGAATAACAATATCTTACCCAAACATTAAAATCAAGTATTTAATATTACTAAAGCCATGAATCATCTCTTTATAGATAATATATTTCATATATTGCAAGTCCATGCCAAACTAAACTAAAAGAATGACAAACACAGAGCATAAGAAATATAAGCTTTATTAAATCAAGCGAATTTTTCATTCCCTTTTCATAGCTCAGAAAAAAAGTAAGCTTTCCAAGATTGGCTCCTAGAGAAAACCATTTCATAGAAATTAATGCACTCATTAGAACTGTATTTATTTCTCTCTTAGAGTAGGCAACTGCTCCTATCCAAAAAAAATTCATGAAAGGCATCAAACCGATAATATCAAAAAAAAAATTTCCCTTGATATATTCTATAGCAATAAGCTTTCTTTTGTAGATGACTGTACCTTCTTGTAATACTCCTGTATTAAAGTTAACAAGAACGTCACAGAAAAACAGGATAAAGCAAATCAAAAAGAAGTTGCTGTAATCTTAAACATCTAATTAAAAGAAAATATACAAACTAAACAGAAACGAAACTATCATCTCTAAAATAGTCTAAATAAGATCCCATATTTACTTAAATATGCTATAAGGTGCTAAAATTGGAATATATTTTGAATTATTATTTATTTAACTTACCATGTTTTTAAAAACAGTTTAGAATTTAAAAATTCTTTTAATTTTTTTTGAGAATTAGTTTTTAGTAAAAAATGACGACAAATCTCCTATTTAGTTATGCTGTTCTCTAGACAATTTTTCAATCAATCTTGAGTTTTAAGTAACTTTACGATAAAATCCTTTAACATTAACAAGCAAATTTATGGCTAACATTAGTCTTCGAGGCTCTTTTGCTTCTTAATTTTATTTAATGGATTTACTATCTATTTATTTTTAGATTATTTCATCAAGGTTAGTAATATTTGATATCACTGTTTCTCCTTTTTTTCTGTTGTTAATATTTAATTAGCTAGCATTACATTCATGGCTTGCCTCAATAAATCTTTAACTTGCTTCAATTGATGTCTTAATATGATGGATTGGGGAATTTTTTATAGATGAAATCACAGATTTGTGTTCTTTATTTACATTTGGAATATACTATTAAATTTTCTCATCGTTTTTATTTAAGCTGACATCAGATATAATGCTATCATCTTTTTTTCTTGTTAATTCATTTAACTCTTGGTGCTCCTAAATTAAAATAACATTTATCAATAGTAATATCATTAATTAATATAAATAAAAAAAATCACTTATGCATTAAAAGAATAATATGGGTTTTATGGGCAAATTATGCTTTCTTCATACTTTAATGACGACATGCTTAAAACCCCCTTAATTAAAATTTTCAGCTTGCTTTTTAATTTAAAAATGAATTTTTAAGCTATAATAAATATATTGTATTTCTTTTATTCTACTTATTAATAATATTACGATGTTAATTATGTTATTGAAAGTAGGACTATAAATAATTTTTTAATGCACTAAAATAATAAGTCATAATTTATGTAATTAAATTTATTTGTTTTTAAATATTAAGAAAACTGAACTTTTTTAATCAGTTTAATTATCATCGATCCTGCTAAGATAAAGTGAATTTCTTTTTTTTTTAAACAAAAATGTTAATGTGATTTAATTTAACTTTTCTTATGTATTCCAAGTTTTTATTACAAATTTAAGTCATAAAAATACAGGCTTTATTATTTAATATTAGTTAAATTAATTTCTATAAATTTTTTTTAAATATTTTTAACAAACAAAAAATGGAAATTTATGATTTTAAAAGTATTTTTTCAAAAATATCATTTTATTAAAGCGATCTTTTACTCAAAGATTGTTTTATTTGTATGGATTTTGTTTCAAAGAAGTTCAACTGAATCTCCTGGATACCAAAAGACAACGCATGGATAAAGCTTATTCCAACAAATTGACTCAAAACTTAAATTAAATGGATTTTAAAAATCGTTATTCTTGTAGAATATTATGTAATTTTTGAATGGGTCAAACCTACAGGTGACAATATCATTTTTGCTAAAACGATGATTAGTTCTTTAGGGCTAATTATTATGACTAAATGCCCATCCATGTGTTGTTATAAGATAACATCCATGGTCGTTAGATTTTTTTTAACCTTCTTAATGAGTAAATGAGAACTCGTTATTTTAAAGTTTAAATTGTTATTTTTTGAGTTCATTAATATGGCAAACACCAAATCCAATCCAATGTGGTAACTACCTAGAAATTTTAAAGCTCCACTATTTAATACTTGGTGTGGCTGTTTCTAATTCTGGTAAAATTAATTAAACACGATAATGCAATTTTTCATTGTTTCCTTCGTAATTCCCATTAGTAATTACTCTCCTTTGCAAAATAATATTAGGATCGCGCATTGATTTACTAAATTCAAATCTTTAAGTCAAAATATTACTTGCTTTTGAAGCTTATGTCATGAAAGATGCCTATAATAAGGATTAAGGTTCTTCTGCTCCAATATTGTTGAAAGAATCTCCACTTCCTTAAATTAATCCTTTCTTAATTGCATAATCAGGATCATAAATTGTATTTTTATGCTGGATGATATTTTCTTAAATAGCTGAATGATTATTTAAGACTGCTACAGCAGAGCTATTGAGAGCTGGATGCACACTAAAACTTTCATTGCAATTAATAGTAAAATTAGCAACTAATTTTTCTTTATCTTAAAGCAATTCTTCACAGCTTTTCTAGATATTTAGAAGCATTTTTGTGAGATTTTCATGCTTAATACCAATATCTTGCAAAGTATTTTCTGCTATGGCTTCATTTAAAATGTCAACTCCAAAATTATTTCCATTACTATTGTTAATATGAGTATTATTCATAATATTTCTAATCTCAGCTTAAAGTTGATCCTTTGTTTTGCAATACATTAAATTATCAATACCATCAAGTACATCTTTTTATGAGAACCTAATTACTTGCTTTATTTAATGTTCCTAAAGTGTTTCATATAAGAATATAATTTCTTATTCTATCTCATCTAACCTTTATGATATCTTTTGTCTTATATCTTTAATACGTTGCAAGGACTCTGCTCTTAAATTTGCTAGCTTACTGCTCAGCTTTTTAGGAGAATCCTTTTTTTCATTCATACAAGTAATTATGTCATTCACCAAAAGTTTCAGAGGGACTTATTCATGAAATTAGTGATCAGTCTAACTACAAACTGAGCATAATAAAAATTAATTATTATCTAGACAGTTTCTATCAACACAAACCATAGTAAAAGGTGAATTATGTTGAGTATGTATTGAGTGGCCTTAGCCCTTTGTGCAAATTATTGTTGGAAGCTAAAATGCTACAAATTTAGTCCCATTATTTTCATTTTCGCTTTCTTAAACAAGATTATTCATGCTATTTCTTTACATATTTAATTCTTAAAGCGGTGATCTTGATTGATTTTAAAAACTTTGATTCATTTAAGGAGTAATTCTTGAAGATTAACTCTAGTTTTAAGGAGCTAAATAATTAGGATAATTTACTTGGACACTTCCATTTGCACCTGTGTATTCTATTTAAAAACTATTATCACCTGCCCATTAATTTTGAGATTACTAATGGCTATGAAGATCTTATAAACTAATAGGCTAATTCCTAAAATAAGGGTACTAATTATCACTAATTTACTATTAATTCATATTTATAATAAATTCTAAGTAAAATTTAAAAGATTTTATTGGTTTGCTCTTTAAAAACGATTCTTTTTAGTATTCTTGCTTCGGGATAGAAAGTAGTAATTTATAAAATCTACTGATTTCAAATTAATTATCAAATTATAACGATCCATATAATAATGTTGATTTAGATCTTTTTAATAAGATTTATTAATTTATTAATACTGAACTTTTATTACCCTTAATTTATTAAAATTTATTTCTTTCTTTTTCTAAAAAATTATTGAGTTTATTGTTTATCAGCTATTTATTCAGAATAATATATAAAAAAATTTATTTAATATTCAATAGTTATTTAATTAAGATGTAAATTCTTCTTCTTTTTTTAAGTATTTTTTGTTAATTTTTTAATTATAAACCTATTTTATTTATTTTTAAAAATTCTATTTAGTTAAATTTTATAGATATAAACCAAATTTTTTATTTTAAAGTATTTTTAATAAAAACTATTTGTACTATTTTTATAAATTAAAATTAATTATGATAGATAGATAAGAAAAGCTTATTATTTAATTCTGGTTTAATTGAACTTTGTTTTTGGTTAGGAAAACTAAAAATAAATTAAATTTTTTATCACTTTTATTTATTTAGAGATTGTTATTTGTTTGTTCAATAGGTTATTAATCAATCAATCTTAGTAAAAAGTTACATTAGAAAAAGCAGATTTATTTAAATTAAAAGAAGATAATTTGCAAGAATCTTTAAAATATACTATCATCGAACTACTTTTGACATCAATGTTTAATTATTTTATTTCAAATTATTGTTCAGAATCAAATATTTTGTCCATTTTTAGATTGCAGATTTTACATTGAAGTGAGTCAAAATCAATACTATTTTATCCACTAATTTATTAATTAAACACTATATATCTCACTGATGAGTTACTATTTGTCATTATACATAGCTTGTTATAGGGGCAAGATATTATACGGCTTGCAGCTATATAAGACATATAAACAGTAAATTTTTTTACTAATTCATATTTTATTTCTCCGTCAATTATCTACTATTATATTTCCCATATATTTAAATAGTAATCTTCGCTAGTAGAAGCTATGCTATTTTAATTAATAAATTTAACGCATAGAACATTCATTCCATGTGCTCTAATTTAGCTAGCTTTTTGTTATAAATTTGAGCCATATAGAAATATATCCCAATAGGATCCTATTACAAAAAGATCTTTTTAAACATCTATAGTAAATACTGGAGATGAGAAAGAGGTTTTAGCTTGGTTAATAATTTTAAAGGTTCTTCTGCAAATACTTCTTACTTAGTTTATTCCAAATAGAATTAGAGAATTAGTATTTAATTTTTCTATTTAATTCACATTTGCTACTACTTTTAACACAATTCCTCTCTTGTAATCTAATAAAATCATCTTTAAATCTATTTAAATTATTGCTACTTAATCAGTCCCACTAATATTTTTGCCATGAAGAATTTATTTTTAGAAAATGTTTGGCCTTCTAAATTTTATTATCTAATAGGGGTCCTTTACTTGCTTTGGCTAATATATTTCTACCTACTAATTATTTATATGTAAAGTTTATCCATTCTCCTTAACAAACAATTTTATGCAAATATCACATTATGATATTTATTCGCTCTCTTAATGATCGCTTTTAAGAATATTTTTTAATTTTGTCCATAATTTATCCATTTTGTTACAAAAACTAGAGCAAATCACTTTTAATAGGTTTTTTTATTAATAAACTAAAAAAATAATAAATTTAATAAAAATTGATAAACCTCTCTAAAAGTTTTAGATAAAAAATTTGATATGTATGTAATCACTTGATGTAATAAATTCTTTGTAAGCATAAATTGTAAAAGAAACTGTGAGTTCATTAGATGATAATTACTTTTGAGGTTAAAATAGATTTCTAAAATTTTTATTTTCTGAGAATTTTTTCTAATGTAAAAGATGTTTTACTTAATTTTTCGAATTTAATTTCATAAGATATTTTAAAAATATTAAGTTTTTTTATTATTTTTTACAAGGAGAAATGTCAATTATGTAAGATAAATAGGATTAAGTTTTATGAAAAAATGAAGATCTTAAATTCTTTAAATGAAATTTTGAGAAAATGAAATTTTTTAAAAAAGAATAGAATGTAATTTCTTTTCAAAACTTTCTTTTATTCTAAGTTAGTATATTTGTTGCAATCAAGGTGAAAATTATAAAAAATGAATGAAGCACCTTTAATAATAAACAACTGCATCTCTTCTATTTTATCTTTCTATCTATCTAGCTATTTTTTTTTTGAAATTTATTTAAAATATTTTAGTTTTAATTTAAGTTAAAAAAATATTTTCAATAATATTTATAATATGATACTATTTAAAACACATACCTTTTTTATGGTTAAAATAACATTTATTGGATAATTTTTATCACAATATATTAATTTTATCTCAAAGTAAAATTAAAATTTTTATCTTTAGTGATAGGTTGGGTACTTACTTAACAAATAATATTAAAATTATTATAATTCATAAGTTTTAATTAATAATAATTTTTCTTTTTACCAAATAAAAATATCAAAATTTATTTTATACAAAAATAGATTAATTCAAACCTTATTATTAATACTGATGAAAGTATAGCAGTTAAATAGAAAAACTTATTTTATTGTATGAATCAAATTTTTTGTATTTTATAAAAAAAAATTAGTTAATTAATTTTTCTTGAGGGTTTATACTTAATATACAATCTTTATAAATAAATTCATATCCTATAATCAGAATAAATAAGTAGCTCAAGAAGCAGAGCTTACTCTACCAAGAAACTCTTCATCTACTTCACTACCATAGTTTTAATTAGGATGTTTTACAATTTTTATTATTTAATAGATAGAAACTATAAACCCATACACTACAAAAGTTAAAGTTATAAAGAATGAAGAGCATGAAGAGTAATCTGTAAGTTCTTCTTAGTATTAATGCAAGTAATATGCAGTCACGCAACACCAAATTTAAATTGGTAAAATAAAAGAGTAGCCTATCCATGTTATAACCTTACTCCTCTTTGATCTACCCAAATAATTGACAATTCTTCTCAGTAAATGTATTATGTAAATACTCAAGAGAATGACATTAAAATTACTTCCACAGTTATAGTGATCCCAATGAGAAACTAAATGAACCATCAACTAATATAAAATAACAAACCACAAAAGGTCTCTAGTTTTTAAAGGGCTCTTAATTTTGATTTCAGTTTCTATCATTCAATATATTGTTTAAATTACAATGGTTTAATAATATTATTTAGCAGAATATCTTCTATTTATACTAATACTTAGGATAGTATTTTTTTCTTATTATTAATATTAATAAAGTCTATTTGTATTTTTGTTTGCTTGTTTTCTCCTTTAATTATTTGGATTTTATAAGTCTTTAGTCTTTCAGTTAAAATAGATCATCTTTTTGCTTATCAGGAAATAAGAAATACAGTATTAAATCTTCAAAATAATAAGACCTAATTGCAAATAAATTATTATAATAGGTATTTCATTAATTTCTCCTTTAAATTTAAAAATTTAAGAAAAGTAACAAAAAAAATATTGTTGGATCAGGTAACCTATCAAAAAGTAATCAAGAAAATTAAATTCTAATTAGAAGATATGTGGTAAAGATTAAAATTTATGTTTTGATTGAAAATTTTTGTTATTTTCCATTGAGTTATTTATTACACAAATTTAATAAAAAAATAC
Organism: Tetrahymena elliotti 4EA; assembly: GCA_000231825.2. Classification (NCBI taxonomy): domain Eukaryota; phylum Ciliophora; class Oligohymenophorea; order Hymenostomatida; family Tetrahymenidae; genus Tetrahymena; species Tetrahymena elliotti. The sequence continues at coordinate 852,258 of JH720304.1, read as the reverse complement.
AAAAGATAAAAATACTTAAAAAAATAATTGTGAAATCTGTTTGATTATAAAGATATGAGTTAGAATAAAGAAAACTAGGAAATATGTTTTAAACTTTTAATTATTGGTAACACCGCAGTTGGAAAGACATGTTTATTGTTGAGATATTGCAATAATAAATTTTCTTATAGCCATATTACTACAGTAGGTATAATATTTTAAAAAAATAATAATTTCTAATAGTAAATGACGGAAATAGTGTGGTTATACTTTATTTTTAAAAATAAATAGGTGTTGATTTTCAAATAAAAAAACTAGAAATGAATGGAAAAAAATTAAAATTGTCTATTTGGGATACTGCTGGCTAAGAAAAATGGAGAGTGATTACTACCAATTATTATAAAGGAGCTGATGGTATTGTTGTTTCATACGCAATAGATGATTAGGAATCTTTTGATAAAGTAGGAACTTGGATTGAGGGTATCAAAGAAAATTGTGATAATATAAATATATCTATTCTATTAGTAGGTAATAAATCTGATACTAAAAATAGAGTGATATCATACTAATAAGGAAAAGAATTAGCTAATAAATATAATATTCCCTTCTAAGAAACAAGTGCTCTTGATAATATAAATGTGAATGAATCTTTTGCTTTGCTAGCTAAAATGTGCTTAGAGTAGTACGAAATAATTCATTCTAAAAAAAAGAACTAAAAATCACCAAATGATATTGATGATGAAATTTCTGGTCCTTCTCAATCTAAAAAATTAACTTCAAAGAAAAAGGAAGAAAATGAAGAAAATAAGAAAAATTGTTGTTGAAACACCTATTCTACTTATTTTCATTTTGAAATAAATTCACACTTTAATTTATTACTCAAAAGTACCAAATTTTATAGGTTTATTATTCTTGATTTAATAAATATTTTATGATAAATCATAAAAATAAAATTTTTTAAAAAAATTTTGTTCTCTGTTCTCTTATATATACACCAATAATAGTAATATATGAAGCTGTTAAAAAGAATTTTATTAAACATTTTGAAATTAGTATAAATTTTGATTATTTTAATTTTGCAAAAATAAGATTTTAACAATCTAATTCAATAATAGGGTATATACAAAATAATATTTAGTACAAGAATATACTATCTATAAGTTTTTAAAGTTTAGATAAATAATACAATATTTCCATTTAATTGTTAATAATCATTGATATAAGTTATGTCTGGTATTATTGTAGCTTTATTTATGATTTATGTTTGATAGTTGGTTGCATTTTCTATATTTAGTATTGTTTTTTGCCTATTGTTTGAAGTATTCTTTTCTTTTTGTAATTATTATCACTTTCAAACTGTAGCTTTAACCTTTTTTGCTTTCTTTATAACTGGAGCCTTAGCGATAGCAGTAACTTCTTCATTCAAGTCAAATTCTAAATTTAATTAATTTATGTTATTTATATTTTTAATTTAATTTAATAATTTTACCTTTGATCAAGTTATTATTTGTATTGATAACAACAGACTTTTTATGAGAACAACCATCAATTTTTTCTTTTTAAAGTTTTTATTTAAATTTGTTTGTTAAGTTATTAAAATATTTTGTTTTTTAAATATCAGAGAGGAAGTGATATTCAGGTAAACTATTATAAACATTTTGTAATCCATTTATTCTAAGAGGGCTATTAGTAACTTCTGATACATCGTATCCTTCAAAATCATCTTCACAGTAAAAATCATCATCCATATCATCAACTTCAATATCATCAGCTGTACCCTTAATCAACATCTATAATTCTTCTTCATCTAATTCGTCTTCATCATCTTCGTATTCACCATTTTTACCTAATAAAGCCTTTAATTATTCTTCATCAAGCTCGATTCCTTCTTCATCACAATCTTCTTCTTCATCTTCTTCCTCATCATCTTCTTCTCCCTAGAAATCTTCATCATCTTCTTCTTCATCTTCATCACCTTCTTCATCAACATCCTCTTCATCTTCTTCATCATCCCAATCATTTTCATTCTCAACAGGTTACTAAACTTGCTTTTTAGAATTTTTAGTATGATCATTTTTTTCTTGCTTTAAAAGCTTATTTTCCATTTGGTTGAGCTTCTTTTCTTCTTAAAGAAGCTTTTTTTCTTCTTCTTCAATCATTTACTAAAGCTTTTCCTATTTTTTAAGTTCTTTCTTTTACTTCTTTGATAATTTTTCTTCATTTTTAGAATTTTCTGAATTTTTGTTTTCTTTTTATTCTTCAACTTTCTTGGTCTATTCAGTTGCCTTTTTCTAATTAGTTTCAACAGATTTTGCAGTTGTATCATTGAGTTTTTACTTTTTTTATTTTCCTTTCTCCTCATTTTCTAAATCAGCCTTCTTACTTACTTTTTCTTCTTTTTTATTTGATACTTTTTAATCTTTATTTTTCTTTTATGATGCATCCTTGGATTTTTTTTTAAGTTCTTTTTCTGCATTTACTTTTTATCTATTTTCCTCCTTTTCTTGGATGTATTTGTTATATCTTTCTTCTTCTTCATCTAAGTTAACATTTGCATCTATAAGTTCAACAATTTCATAGATTTCCTTTCTTGAAACATCATCAGTTTTCCTAATCATTTTATATTAAATTTTAGCTTTAAAATATTTAGAATAATATTTACTTCTTTTTAGCAATATCAAATAACTTTTCACGATAAGCTTTCAAGTTAAAATTTTAATACAATTATTGTTAATTCTTTAATTCTATAATCTTTTCATAAATGCATTCCTTTATTTTTTATCTTAAACCCTTGCAAGAATTTGGACTGAGCTACTTCAAGAAAATATCAAGAAACAAAGCAACTTAATCATGTTTTGCACTAGTAAAATGACTCAAAACTTCAGGGAATATTTGCATAATATGTAGAGCTAATCCGCTTACTGATTAAAAATTTTAAATTAATAATTTGAGTCTCAATAAATAAATAATTTATAAATCTGTCAACCAATTAATATTATAAATTTAACTCATTATATCCACATCCATTGGGTTTTACATAAACCTACTTCATATATTATTAATATTATGCTAATAAATATTTCATTTAGCTATTATTTGGAAGTAGATCAATAGATTTCTGCTAATGCTTATTAAGGAGAATAATCTAAAGAGTAAATTTACTTTTAAAGGAACGACAGATGTATAAAAATATAATATTATTTAATTTATTAAATGAATGTAGAATTTTACCTGTTTGAGTTTGCTCAACATAAAATTCGTCATGAATAGCTTTACTAAATTATCTGACATACTATATTATTTTATGAATAAATAAAGTTAATTTTAAATATCTATCAGCTTTTATTTATATGTCTATCAAAACGAGTAGAATTAGTAAATATGTTTTTTAGTTACATCAGTATTATAGCCTTTCTTCCTTAAATATCTTATGAAAGCAGTTATAACCTTTCTCATCAAAGAGGAGAACTTATTAACTCTCCAGTAATCAATTTTAGTCCATTCCTTATTCATAATACTGAAACAAGCTTAAAACCACAAGTTGATTCCTTCAAATTTTTGTTTATTAACACTAAATATAAGATTAGCTAATTCATCAGCTAGAGCTTATTAAACAGGAACTTTATCACTTGCCCACATAGCTATTTTATATAAAATCAAAATTATTTTTAATCCTTCATTTTAAGTTTATCAATATTATCTATTGAAAAGAAAATTTTTCATACCAAAGAAGATTCCTTTCCATATTTAACGATATCCATCCTTATCGAGTTTTTAAGAATCTAAATATGATTTAACTTCTTCAATGACTTCTTTTGTGTTAGCAGGAACTAATTTTTTGAAAAAAAGAGCTAAGATCATCTAAATCCATTTAATTTAATTTCTACCTATTGCTGAAAGCTTTTTAGCAATCATTGCAGGAGTGACTGCATTGGTGGTTGAAGCGCTATTGCTATTAGAATGATTTTCTGTAGATATACTCATCTATTATTTAGCTATTAATTCCTAAAGATTTATTAATTTTGTTATTTGCAAAACTATTTCTTTTTGACTATTAATTTATTTTCTTTTCTTAAAAAATTATAATTCTTAATTTTGTTTGTTTATTTGCAAAGTCAATTGCTTTCTTTGTCTTTATTTTGTTTTGTTTAATCAAGTCAAGATTGTTTTTTAAATGAAAAAATCTTCTGCTTTCTTTTTGTTTTGATGTAGGCTTTTCCCATAATAATAAAATAAAATTCATTATCTAATCGAATCTTTTTTAGCTTTTTAATTTTTTAACTCTCTTGCTGTCATTATTAAAATACTATAGATATATAGAACTATTTGAGCAATTAATTGAATTTTATTTTTTAAATTCACAACAAATAAACGAATCTAACATTAGCTTCATAAAAAAAGTATCGCCAAAAATACTGAACAATAATATTTATTCTGAAAATGTAGCATGTTGAAGAAATTTTGAAAGTATTGACATTGTTTATTTGAAATCCCTAAAAATTCAAAAAAATTATTTAAAAAAAATTGAAAATCTATTTTGTAGTAAAAGAATAAACAGCTACTACTTTTTTTGGGGTTTTTTTGAAAAATAACATTTTGAAATAAATTATGAATAAAAGTTTTAATTTAATTATTTTCTAAATTCTAATAATAAATTAGATCTGTTATGTTCCAAACCTCAAAAAATAAATTTACAAAAAGTTAAATTTTGGGTTAATATGATAAAAAGATAAAAAAATATTCAAAATAAACATTTTTTGTAAATACATGAAACAAAACTATTTAATTAAAAATATCAAAGCAATTTTTGCAAATAATTTAAGAATCATTTTTTAGACATAAATATAAACAAATAAATCTTCATGATTAGATAAGATGCAATTCACTGATTTACTGTTTATTGCTGAAGCGTTGCCAAATATTTGTAAAGGTAATTTTATCTATACAGGAGTTATATTTAAGTTAATACACCAATAAAGATTCATTAAATTTAAATTAATGAAGAATTTAATGACTATTTTTACTGAAAAGTTGAATGTAAGAATTTTATAAAATGAATAAAATCGAAAATCAATTGTCTAAAGTAGATACATTATATTTTTTAAATATCAAACAATTAAAAAAAATGTATAAAAAAATTATTTTGATTTTTCTGAATTTTATAAAGTTATTTTTATGTAAGTTTTGATAATAAAATTTTGGTGAATAAATTATTATAATTAGTAGTTTTTTATGGAATAAATTAGTAAAAAAAAGATAAATTTAAAATTTAAATTCTTAAATATTAAAAAAAAATAAAATGATGAAAATGAGTTATTCAAATGGCACAATATGTAAAAATAATAAGAAAATGCTTTTTAATGAGACCGCCTAGAAATTTCATTTCTGCATTTAAAGAAACGCACTAAATAGAAGACCTCCTTAAATTTAGCAAATCCTTATTATGAGTAATTATTTTACAGATAAAATATAAATTTATGATGAATAGGGTTAAGCTATATAATGCCTAACTCACTTTAATGGGGGTGGTTAAGTTTTGAGAGCTCACAAATTAACTGCTAAAATGCTTCAAATTTCTATTCAGGAGTCTATTATTGTTGGGGTTTCTTAGTTGCTTATTTTTCTTTTCTATGATGTGAATTTTTTAAATTTTAGAGAGCAAAATGTAACATTTTATCTCATAAAATGTATAATAAGCATCTCTATCAGCTTTTTAAGCAAATTTTAGGAATTTAATTTGAAAACTCTTTTAATTTTTTTGGGTTTTAGTTAAATACACAATTAGGGTTCCAATTGCATATTTCTTATTTGGAGATTAAAGGTTAAGGAAATCACATTATTGAGAACTCCTCTTCAATCTCATTAGAGTTGAAGCTATTATCTTAAGTAGATACATCTTAGCTATTTTTTCGCCTCTATTAAAAAATTTTTTTATTATTTAAATTAATAAGGTTATTTTAAATGATCTTACATTGTCTACTAATTTTGCCTTCGGATTAGGTAGTAGTTAGTCTATCTCATCAAAAAAGTGGTTGCTTGAATCTTATGTACTTGGACTTTGATCATTGAACATCTTGAGTTGATTAACATCAAGATAGTCAGAACTCCCTTTAAGATTCAGGTCACCGAAAAGTAAACAAGAATCTATATTCATAAAAATAATTAATATCTATTTTATGTAACTTTTATAAAAATTTAAACCTCCTGAAAGTGAAAGATTGTTCGAGAATTGCATCCGTTGGTCAACTTAGAAGCTTTGTTAAAATCCTTGTTGTACTAATTTTAAAAAGTATATAAATAAAAGGTATTTTAATTATAAAAATAATTTACTTGATTGCTTGAAATCATCAAAAGGAATTGGAGAGTTCTTGAAGGAATAATTTAGGCTTTCGCCTAAAGCACCCACTTCTTAGTATTACTCTAATAAATAAAAAATTAATATAAGTTTTATTCAAATCAAATTTTTACCTTATATATCGTTACCTAGAGCAAAATCAAAGTTATTTTGAGGTTCTCGTATTGATTGAATAGAAGTATTCCTAGTTAGTTTGAAGTTATATTTTATTTACATTTTCTATTTAATTGAAATTTACTCAAACAAGAGTTGGTTGTAGTATTCCTCTTCATTATTTGTGTTATTTGTTGCTGAGAAGCTGTTCTCAAATAAAAAGTCTTCTTGACTACTAAATGGTCGGTTGAAAATATTGATTTAATCAAAAAGTCTTTTTAATAATAATAAAAATTTTTAATATTTATTTTGTAGGAATTAATAAAAATTGTTGTTCAATTCATTGAATAGCTAGCAAGTAATGTAACCTTAAAATTTTTAAAAAGTTAGAATAAAAATTGCTTCAGTCTGATTAACTAAAAGTGTAACAATAACTATAATTTAAGGTTTCTCTTATTAAAAGAGTAGATTATTGTCCTTCAACTTCTTAATCAATCATACCTACCTCCTACTTTCTATTAAGTTAAAAGAGATAAGTAAATATTTTGATTGAGTTTAAATTTAAAAAATTGTTTAATCTCACCTAATCATAATCAACTTATATAAGGAATTCATAACTCTATCACTTTTTTATATAAATTTCAAAATAATCTTTAAGCCCTTCAATCATCACCTCAAATTCCAAAATATTTTTCCCAAATCAAATAAATTACAGTAAATAGCCATTTTTATCAAATAAAAAAATTTTTTGATAAATTTACTTTTGGGTTGAGCATTAAATTTACTAAAACTGATTGATTGATTGATCATAACTTTAAATTTATGAATATTGCAAAAAACAATGCAAAGATTGATTGAAAGTATTTGATTTATTTTTATTCTTTTTATCTGTATTCATACAAAAAAGCATCATTATCAACATCATCTTATTGAATTAATCTTGCATTAATAATTAAACTACTGCCAAAATAGTGGCTTATATTATTATGATATAATTTAATATTACTTTATATCTAATACAAATTTGCAGAGCAAACATAAAAAAATGACAGGAGTACATGGATGAAAGGTAAGACATGAACAAACATAGATAAAAATGATTGAAAAATAGAGAGCTTAAATGTGAACAAAAGAAGAATTTTTCAAAAAGATGATGAAGAAGAAGAAGATAGGAGTAAAATTAGAATGTTCGTGATTTCCTATTTAATCCTATCCCAACCCTTAGCCTAAGTCTTGGAGTGTGGAATAGAAAATAAATAGACGAACACTACAAACATATAAGCTTCTCAGTTTGGGGGATCTGAGGTGCCAGAGTTATATGAAGGTAGATAGAATGATCATGTATGAATGATTTTCTATACAATAAACATAACTTTGTTTAAGTTTAATACAATTATGCATAATTTAGATATTTTACACACTAAAAGACTTTGGCTTGAAAAAGGTGTTATATAAGTAGTGATAGTTTAACTAGGAAAATTTTAAAAAAGGATTGAAAATAATCATACTTCTAATTTAATATAGTAGTAGTGGATTTCTTTTGCGGTGGTATTTATAATGACTTGGTTATATTATTTTTGTTTACTTATAAGTTAATTTGTTTGTTTCTATGTTTTTTTGTTTGTTTGTTTGTTTGTTTATTATTGTATGTATAGTGGTGGGTGTAAATAGAAGTAAGTGTTTTCACATTCTAATTTTTTTTTTCTTTTGATTTTATTTTTTCGCTTATCATCTCATTCTTCTTCATCATCATCTTATTTCTCTCTATTTTATTACATCATTTTTACTGTTATTTGTTCATAATTCTATCCTCGGTGCATCCTTTTGTACAAAACTTCTGTCTATCATGTTCTTGCTTAGCTTACTTGTTTGCTTGCCTAATTAATTTTTATTAACTCTATTTCCTAAATATTATTTTTATTTTTAATTCACACTCTAAAAAGATAGAGTCCTGTTAATTAATTCTGTTTATGTTTATTTTTTTCTCAATAAGCAAGGAAAGAATTCTTTACTCCTAATAGTGTACAAAAAAAACTAATTAAATTTTGCATTATCAAAAATATGCTCATTTGTTTTTTAGGTTGGTTATCTATTTTAATAAACTATCTATTATTTTTCTATAATCTATTTTAGCTTGTTTAAATCTATGAAGCCATTATATTTATTCATTTTTGGAGTAATTTTTTGATCCTATCTATTATTTGGGAGTAGGATTTAAAGGATTGGAAATTTGGATTTTTACTTCATAAAATTGATCTTTTAATATACTAAATTTGGTTTGGCTAAAATTTTTTTTCTCCTTTAATGACTGATTAGTAATTTTAATTAATTACTAGGTCAAGACAAGCTTAAAGCAAAAGTATTTTGAAGGATTTAAAAATTCTAGCTTAGATTTTGAGCTTTTCTTTGAGATTTCAAAATGAACGAAATAGAGGATGATGATGATGTTGATGTCTTTGATGAAAGAATACTTTTAGCTAAATGTTAAACAAAAAGTAAATCTTTTAAGAATGGTTAGAATATGATTAAAAGAATAAAAATTAAAAAATCAAATCATCCTAATTTTTTGAGCATTAGGATGTTGGTGGTGGTGGATAATGTTCAAACCTATTCTAAAAAAGTAAAAAGTTAATTGAGATTCAATCAGTTGTTAGGGGAGTTGCTCATATTATTACCAGTCCTTGGATTGCTAATGCTGTTGCTGCCACTGTTTTAAATTGCATTTTATTAAAAGACAAGCATTCCATCTATTTGGTGAGTGGACTAATTATATATTTAAGTATTTTATTGCTATTAGCTATGATGATGCAACTAGTTGGCATTATTGTTATTATGATTATTAAAGTAATTACTGATATGGTTAGAATTTTATAATGCTAAGAAATGGCTTCCAGTATAATGTGCAGGATAAGTTGTATTTAAGTGATGGTGATGATTGTGATGGGTATTTTAGTTGTGATGGTTATTTCCATGATTATGACTAAATTATTATTACTATTAAAGCTATTAAATATTGTTTGGATTTTAGGCAGGATTTTAAGCCAAAAGATTGCTGCTGATGCTGCTGCTATTGCTATGAATTGTACTATTCAATTTTTATAAATTTTATTAATTTTCATTTTATTTTTACAATTTTTGTCTGATTAAATTCTTCGTCTTTTCAATAAGGCTGGGTTCTACATCTCCGATAAGATCATAAAAAGCAAATGAATCTTCATCTAATTTTTACTTGATCTATCTGTATCTATTTATGTCTTCAATATCTTCATCTCTGACAGACTTGCAATTAAAATCGTCTTCTTCTTCCTTCATTTCCTTGAATGATTCTAAAACTTTTCTTAATTTTGGTTCACTTAAAACAAAATTAGATGCCTATTAAGTCAAACCCTTGAGAAGGAGTTTTTATCTTAAAATAGATTCTTCTGCTGAGCCATATTACTGCTGCTACTGCTATTATTATAGCTACTACTAAGATTAGGTATTGGCTGCTCTGTTCTCAATATCATTGATGAATGCTTTAAAAAAATTTTCTAAAACAAGCTTATTTGTTAATTTAAAAGTTGATTCTTTAACTATCTTGCGACAGTATTTGAGTTCTCCCATAAGGAATTGTTTCCATTCGCTAATTAATTATTTTAAATAAAAACATTAATACTATTTTCTAAACTGAAATGTTTCATTTATAATTATTATTTTTTATTAGAGTTAAACTCAAGAATATTCTCTTTATCTTTCTCATTTACACGTCTAAAAACTAACTAGAAGCTAAATTAAGAATGCTGGTGGTAATTTTTAATTTAGATATTTTAGATAAAACTTCATCTATCCATTCTCTTTATTTGGTAGCTATTTAAAAAGTTTCTGCAGAAAGAGAGAGAGAGAGAAAGATAAATAGTAGATAGATGATAGAATAATTTCTGGATTGGTTTCATATTTGTAGATCAGTAATCCTCATTTATTATTTATTATTTTTATTTTGATTACAGTCTACAGATTACAAAGCTTTCAATAAGAATTTTGTATGATTGTTATGGTGTTTGTTTGTTTGTTTAAATTGATATTAAAAAATAATTTGAGGTGATTTTAAAATTATTTAATTAGAGAATTGGTGTTTGGTGAAAGAAATATTAATGAAATAAGAAAAAAAAGTAGTTAGAAATTGTTTATTTATTTTCTTGTTCAGAAATTTTAAATAAAATACTTTTATTGTGAAAAGAAAAAAAAAATTTAATTCAATTCTAAAATAAATTAATTACTTGACGTAGCCATAGAAAACTTGGTTGTAGAGTTCTTCAAAATAACTTGATGTTTTTTCTAAGAAGCTTTAATGTAGATTAGCATATATTTCTCCTACTTACATGTCTGTGTGACCCAGCCAGTGAACAGAGGCCTCATTTACAGAAAGGTCCATCATGTTCTCTGTGAAGGTATAGAGCATGTTGTCGACGTAATAGCTATTTTTTGAAAAAAATTCTTGATACATTTTATCATTGCATGAAATTTCATTTGAGTTAGATGAGAAGTATTAAGTGGCTTTGCCACAATACAACATATTTGAAAGAGGTAAACGTTAAAATCTCTAGATAAGTTCTCCTGAAGTGACCTCTAATTTATCTGGCATGTAATAAATAGAAGCTAGTTTAGGATCTATCTTCTATGGATCAGCAGTAACGACATAGCTTAAATTTTCTAATCTACGATTTTGCAATAAACAGAAAAACGCTTCAAACAACTTTTGTTATAAAGGTTTTAGAACTATTCTTGTCCAGTGTTAAGCTGCTACACGAAGTACTGAGTATTAAGGATACATTTTAACACCTACTTCACATTAATACAAATCATTAAAAGATTTATATACCTCTTCTAAATTTTCTTGAGTCTCAATAACAGCTGCTTAATAAGCATTCCATTTAAGATTGTATTCAGAAATAAGGTCAAAATAAGTTGCATGACTGCTATTAAGTTCTAGATATTAATGTAGAAATTCACACTATTTTTTAAAAATGGTGGATACGAGCAACACTGTAAGGACAACAGTGTTTTCTTAGATATATCTTTAGATTTCTTGATTTGAAGAGTCAGTAATTAATTCGATTTCATCAAAATCTCGATACCATCTGATTAAGTCTAAAAGCTTTTCAATATTCTATTATGAGAACTATTATTAGTCACTCAATTAGAAATTGTTATTGTTAGATCCATTATTAGAGTTGATATTATTTTGAACAGTCTAAAATATTCCTAAAAGTTATTGTTACTACTAAAGTGGCATCTACTTTTATCTAATTAACTTTTATTAAATCTCTGAAATAGTTTAACTAAAAAACTTAAGCTTTTTATGAGAAGCCCCAAAGTGATTATTAAAAAAGCCAAGAGATTTTGAATTCTAAGATGATAAAATATTGCTTCCTGATGATCCAAAAGAGCTTGATGTTGATGCGGGAAATGTTTATGCTTTAGTTCCACTTCCGAATGTTGATCCGATTGACCCTTAGTTAATTTTTCTAAATGCTTAGTTAGCGAAATTAAATGAGTTTAGCTGCTTCGATGACTTAGTCTAGTTATCGTAATAGACATCAACTAGTTTATTCTAAAACCAAGAATGAGCATGCATGCCCACGTTTTCTCTTCTAATCTTCATAATAGGCATAGGAGGATTCAATATATCTGCAAAAATATGATCAAGATCAGCTACTTGAGGAGTATGTTAAATTTAAGATCGTAATTGTGAGTATCTTCTAAGATGGTTAATAGTGTCTTCTTTCATGTATTCAGCAATTAGATTGTTTCTTTGCGATTTGCATGCAAGATATTTTTCCTCTTCGCCGTATTCAACATATGCATCTATTTCATTGCTAAAAAACAATTTCAAAGCGATATTTGATAAAGCATATTAAGCTTAAGTGAGCACTTTTTCTCTCATTGCTTTACTCACTCTCATTAAATTGACTATTTCCTTAGCTTTTAAAAACATGCAAACTATGTTGAATAAATTGCAAGGCAAATATAACAGGCCCTATCCTCCTATTAGCTAATCATATCCTTATTGTTATTCCTTAAACATTTCTTCCTTCTCGACATCCATGGTGGATGTCAGCTAAGATTCTTTCGGTCCATTTTCATTTATCCTTTCTTGGATAATCTTTGGTATTTCTTTCATTTGTAAAGTCTTAATAATTTTTTTCCCCTTTGCTTTCAAAAATTCAGAAGCAAAAACAATTGATAATTTTTCTTTTTATTATAATAAAATACATATACTTTTTCCTCTTTTTTTAATTAACTCATTAATTATTAGACACATTATAAATAACAAAGGAAATTTGTTAACATAGAACTCAAACTTCATTCTTTCTCAATTCTAATTTACTTTAGTAAGCTTCATTCATTTATTACCTGCTTGTTCTTTACTTGCTTGCCTTGCTTGATTGATTGATTATTTGATATTTGTTAGTATTTCATATATCCATAACTTGCCTTTATATTAACATATAGTGTCTTCTTAATTCTTCATATTTTTTGATAGTCTGATTGTCCACTCATTTTACTAAATTATCACTTTTATTTGACTTGACTTTGCATAAGGCATATTCTGTATTACAAAAAAATTGCCTAGCTAATTTCTTCACTCTTCTTTAATTTTAATATTCTTTTATCAGGAAGAATTTTAATATAAGTATTTCTATCATAATGAATAGTTTTAATCATAAATTCTAATAAAATTAATAAATATTCTCCCTTTTATTTTTTAAATTCTATGTCTCTTTATTTTAAAATTTGCTTCAGGTTGCTACAAATGATTAAGTTATCTAGGTTTTTTTAAAGGACATATTTTTCGCTGATCAAAAATTTCTTTTAGTTTTTGGTTTTTTCCAAAAATTCTAGACAAATAATTGACTGAAAAAATAAATTAGCCATCAAAAATAAATATTTTTCTATTTTAAAACATAACTTAACTATCATAATAAAAATTTAACATTATTAATAAATATTTTGATAGACATTAATTTAATTTAAATATTTTTAATTTGGTTATTCATTACTGATTAGCATGAAACAAATAAAACTGTTTAGTGATTTCCATCAAAACTAGACAAATAGAAAACTTTTATAAATTAACTTTATTGTTGTAGACTAGCTACTTTAAAGACACATCTTCATATAAATTTGCCATAATATTATTTTTAAGGTGATTATTAAATTGAGTGTCTAGAAATATAAACAAAGACATTCATTCTTTTTTTCAATAAGCAATCTTCTCTTTTTAAATATTTACTAATTATGTTTTTTGAATTAAACTGTTAAAAATAAAAAATAAATTAAGAATAGTATATTAAAAAGTAAAAATAATCTAATATTCTAATAATTTTTTTATCAATTTGTGATTATAAATTATTTATTCATCCTTGAATCTATTCACAAAATTTTTTTATTTTTTTAAAAAATATTACAGATCCAAATAAATAAAATAATAAGTATTTTTTATTTATCAACCTTCATTTGAAAAATATAAAGATTCAGAAATATCAAATTATTCAAAATACTCTCAAATTAAAAAATTTTTTTTAAATTTAAGATATTTTCAATATCTTAGCTAAGAAATAAAAGTTACCAGTATATGTTTTTAAATATTGATAAAATTTAAATATTTACGTTAAGTCATTTTTCTCCTGTTATCATTCAGTAAGCTTTGTAAAAAAAGATTGAAAATAATTGCATAGTTATGTTCTTAATTAAAATTAAAAATAAATTTTCATTTGTAGATATATTTTTTAACATTTATTCTTAAAGTAAGCAAAATTTACTTTTTTCTTTATGAAATATTATTTAAATAGTTATTCAATTTATTTAGAATGGCTTTAAGTTATAAAATTAATTTTATTTTTGATCAAAATTGATAGTTCTGATGTGGAGAGAATGATATAAGGCCCCTAATTAAAATAGAAAAGCAATTACGCATATGAGATACTAAATCAAAAATAAATTTGGGCTTGCATACTTGGTGAAATCATTTAAAAGTAAAATTTTTTTTTTTTGAGTATTGTTTTTTTATCTTGAGATTATTCTTCAAAAATAAATGATTATTAATATTATTAAAGCATAAAACTGTATTGGAATAATAATATTTATTAAAATTAATTAATAGAAATACAAAATTCAAACAATTTTTTACAAATAAAGTTAAGCAAGTAATAGGCAATATGGATACTCACTAACACAATAATGATCTTTTCAACCACTAGGGTTGCATCTAATGGTTGGATAACATCATTGAATCTTATGAAAAAACTTAGGATTTCCCTGCTGAAGAATTGTGCAAATTCTTACATGAATTCTGTGGCATTTTTTAAAAGATGGGTAAATTACTCAGCATGGCTTTTAGTGATGTTGATGATAAAGTTAGAATTATGAGAACTCATTTACAAAACTATAAGGAAGAATGTAAAGGATAATTATTTGCTGTTGTTAAGAAAGAGATGGGCTTAAATATAGCAGTTCTTAATGGTGAAAATAACAAGAAGATGACTAAAGATCCAAATTACTTAAAGTATGAATCATTTTCAAGAACCTTATTGAGAATGATGTGGTTCTAAAACTACCTTAAAGTCATGTTTGAAGAACTTGTTAATGACAGAAAACAAAAATCTAGTAAAGCTTTCTAAAAGGCTTATGACTTTGCTTTCTCTAAGCATCATTCATTTGTTGTGAAAACTGGTGCTAGTTTAGCCATGTCTGCTGCTCCTAGTAGAGAAAAAGTTAAGGAGTTAACACTTGGTAAGGATGGTAACGATGAAGTATTCTACAAAATTCTCACTGATATTTATGTTAGAATAGATAAAGTAAAAACTTATCAATGGAGCTTTTATGAAGCCAATAACTTAACTACTCTCCCTTGATTTTATTTTTTAAAGTTAAATATCAAATTAAAATTACATTTTAGTAAATATATGTACACGTATATTTTTTATTTTGCTTTCAAAAAAATTCAATAATTGCTAAGTAAATTCAGTTAAGATGGTTATAAGATATTTCTATGTTTTTTTTCACATAAAATTAAATAATGATATCTATTCACCATAATTAATAAAATTATAAGTTTAATAAATTCATTTTACTCAATAATTAATTTATTGTTTAAAAATACAAAAAATAATTTTTGCATCTTTTAAAAGTGGCATCAGCCTAATTAAAAAATACAATATATAAATTTTCACCTAACTTTTCATAAACAAATTAAATTTTTGTATTTTTCAATTAAAATTAAGTAGTAGGAATTTCAAAAAAAAAACAATGAAACAAATATTTAAAATAACAGTGGGAAACTCCTAATAAAAAAATGAAATTAGTAGAAAATTTTACTCATTTGGAGATACAAAATACTGTCAATATTTAATTTAAAATAAGTAAACAAGCATTATAAACCAATCTATTTGAAAGAAAAAGATTCTCAAATTTGATTAAAAAATACGTTATTGATATTTGTTAACTTTAGATTAAAAATCTTTATGAAAATAGATTTATTAGATGAAAAGATTTAAGTGGGTTTTTAGAAAAGAGCATAAAATAAAGATAAGATGTATGACAATATAAATTTAAGATGAAATATAACAATAATTTGGTTACAATATAATTGGTTACTAAATTGACTTTTATTACTTTATTATAAAATTAGATTTAAATTAAATTTTATTAATTAAAAATTGTTTGTATTTTTAATGAGTATTTTTTATTTATTTTCAAGATTAGTAGAGTACAAGATGGGATAGATTTTATAATATTTATTTCTTTAAATATTTACTAAGGTCATTTATTTGTTAGGTTTTTCTGCGCATGTTAGGAGTGTTTTTGAATTTAATTAAATGTAACTCAAATACCTTGATTTTTTTTAGATTACTTAAAGACTTTAAGCTGGATTGAATACTTTTTTATGATGAATTTTTTTATTTCAAGTAATCTTAAAAGAAGAATTGAATAGGAAGTTGGAGAGAAACTTATTGTAGGTTCTTACACATAGATAGAGAACTTGTTAGTTATAAAACTTCTTGGTTAAAAGAATTTGGATTGTTATGGTTATCTTAAGCCTAAATTGGTTGTACTTAATTTAAATTAGGTATCACTAGCTTTATATTTTAGAGGCTTTAGCATTTAGATATTTATCTTAGTAAGTTAAAAAAAAGAAATCTGTTGTTAGAGATTTAATTATCATTAATATTTTATTACATGATACTTTCACAATAGTATTTAATATCTAACGATTTTAAGTTTTGTACTAAGCTGATTGAATCTATAAAATGTTTTGTGTTTTAGTCTTGGCTTATGCAAAGCATGATATGCACATTGAGTTTTTTATTTAAATAGAAATTGTTTTATTAAATCTAAGAAAGCATTGAGAAAATATTATTGAAGTTGGCATCCACTTAATTATCATTGAATACAAAAGATCTATTTACCATTGGGCAACCTTATATTTTAATGTTATCTAAATTTATCATTCTGAATTCCATATTTGGATTAGGACTATAGATGTCTAATTTGATATATAAGTCACTTAAATTATCAAAGCATGGTAGATGAGTAAATAATTGTGCTATTTAATCTTAAAATTCACACCATGCATCAATCTTCTAGTAGAAAAAATCCTAACAAATAATCATAGTGCTAGCATGAGAGAAACTATGAATCTCATTCAAAAACTATTTAATAGTTTCATCTTGAATATAGACATAGCTACTAAGTTAATTTATTGTTAAGTTTTCTTTAAAAAACTAGACTTCGCTAGATTTCATAGAGTATGGTTGATCTTCACCTAATAATTAGCTGTTAAATTCCATGTGTTTGTCAAATAATTAATATAAATATTTTTTAATTTTTTGCAAAATTATTAATTTGATTAATTGGTTTATCTTTCATCTAAAAGATAAAACCAAAAATACAATATTATTATAATTATTCTATGAATTTAGAGAGAGAAAAATTTAATAACAACACTCTATCTAATTCATTAATTTTTCTCCTTTAATTCTCAGAAAGAATGAATATTAATATTCTCCGACAAGTATTTATTTATGATTTGTTAAAAAAATTCATGAGAAAGACTATTTTCTTTTTTTGAAAAAAGATTAAAAAATTTTTTTAATAATAGACAAATAAATGAAGATTTCTTATAATTATTTTTATTACAAAGTAATTAACTAAAAAATACTTTGAAATTCGTTTGAGTTTTTCTAATATTCTTTAAAAATTTGTTTTTTATTTTTTAAAATTTAATATTTTTATGAGTGTTGAGAGAATTTATGATTAAAATTTTTATAATTTTTAATAGGTATATCTATTTTAATTTATATCTAATTAATTCTTACTTCTATCTTTTTATTAAAAATCATATCAAACTGAAAAAAAAAAAGATCTTGAAATTTATAATTGTAAATAAAGATTAAAATAGAAAAAATGTAAATCAAATGTTTTAAGTTAGAGGTAATAACCAACTATCAACTGTTAAAACTAGAATAAAGTAATAAAAAGATAGCATAGTATGTTATTCTATTACAAAAATAAAAAAATCTATGAAATAATTAGATAGAAGAGACAAAAAAGTGTTTAGCATAAAAAATGATAGAAGAAGATATATAAATAAATAAAGGATTCGAAAATATTTTAGAGATTGATAAAAAATATGTTTAATGCTAAAATTTTTAAGTTATTTTTAAAGAAAGAATTTTTTATTAATTAATACATTTTTTATGAATTAATTTAAGCCATTTCTTTTCAAAGCTTTTATAGAATCAATGTGCTACTTTTATTTGAAATCAGGTTTATAATTCTTAAGATTTTTTTACTAAAATTTTGTCTAAATTATCAAGAAAATAAAAAGAGAAATCTGGATAAAAAAGGAGAAGAAAAAGGCATATGGCTCACAAGGATTAATGCTATGATCTAGATAAAAGTTTAGATCTTTAGATTGACTTAGCCAAATTTAGCGATGCATGCTCTCTATCAAACAAAAATAATCAAAATTAGTAAGATGGTTTTCATCTTATTGAAGAAAGTTATCCAATCAGCTATAATTATAAATAATCTTAGTAAGACTCAGAGGCAGAATTAAAGTAAAGATTTTTATAAAATTAGCTTAATCTAATAATTATGAACAAATTTCTTAAATAAAAGTGCTGCATTTCCATAAAATAACAGCATAACTTCTATAAATTTAACAGAAAGCTTTCCATTGTAAATAAACATTACCCCATAAAATGGTATGGATAAACTTAGAGATTAGTACTTAGATTAAAAATTTGAATTGAAAAAGAGCACTAGCTTTCAGTTGTAGGAATCGACACCAATTTAAATTTAAAAAGAATAGAAATAGAACCAATTATTAGAAAAATAGGATATATTAGTTAGCTATCCTATACAAATTAATAGGTAAAATACTATTGATAATAATTTGGATTAGGTGTTAAAGAAAAAGCAATTGTATGAAAGTATTTCATCAAATTAGCCTAACATTCCATAAAGTAATGATTCAAATACTTAAAGAATAAATATGTAAAGATAATAGCAACAAAAATAACTTTCATATTATGCTGATTAAAATATGCAAAATGAAAGACCTAATTAATAACTCTACAATAGTACTGGAGGAATTCAAAATGCTTAAAGGGGGTAAAAGTTAGCTGGAACATAAATAATAAATGAAATTTAAAAATGCGAATCTTCTGAAGGTTCAGATGAAGAAGAAATTAGCACACCATTTCAATCTTTTGATCCAGATATTCTTTCAAATACTAATCAAAAGAAAAACAAATAATATGTCTAGCACTTTGATCTAAAGCTTTTGGACTAGATTAATAAACCTGCAAAAATTCTATAAAGTGATGGAAAATAAAAGGTAATAATAGGAAGAATAGCTCCGAATAAACCAAAACCACCAGATATACAAATAGATTGTGATACAGTAAGTGGGAAACATGCTTAAATTTGTTGGAAGCCTTAGTAAATAACATGGTGTTTATCAGATGAAGGATCAACAAATGGTACCTATTTAATAATTAATAATGCTCCTATCAAAGAAAATGATGAAATCATGATAGGCTTGCATTTAGTTAAAATTGTTAAAATAACAAAAGATTTTCCTATCCAAGTTGAGCTTCTATTTGAAAACACTGTTGAAGACGTTCCTTAATTTACATGTATAGCAAAAATAGATTTAGGAAGCAAGTTTATGATTGGTAAAAGCCACCAAAAAGGGCTTGAATCAGATTTTCTTATTAAAGAAGATCACTGCTATATTTTCTTTGAAAACAGAAAGCTAAAGATACAAAATTGCGAAAATGTCTAATATAAAACTGCCAAGAAACTAGATTCAACAAAGCAAGTAGATTTACCAGCAAATAGTGTTATAAGATTTGGTTTTTTTAACTAATATCTATTTACTCCATACACTAAAGTAGTTGAAACTACAATTGAAACACAAGGTTTATAAAAAAAACCCTCAAAATAAGAAAAAAAATGTCGTTCTTGCAATAAGGAATATTAACAATTATATGCTCTTATTCCATGTAAACATGATTAATTCTGCAAGATTTGTAGTTCAGTCATTACTTCTTGCCCTATTTGCGAAATGAAAGTTACAGATTTCAGCTGATAAAATTTAGTTTACAAATAAAATAAAGAAATATTATACTAACATATTTTTTAATTTTAACTTTAAAAAGCTATCTTACTTATTTCCCTTTAATTTATGTAAAAAGTTATATATATATTCTTAATTCTTATATTTTAATTATTTAGCCTCTTAATTTTCTTTCATACATAAATAAATAAAAGCTCTGAATTTCAATAAATATTTGATGAAATTAAAAAGCCATCAAAAAAATGGAAATGACCTTTTTTGATAAAATTTGTTTATCTATTTTAAACTTCAAATTTTTTTATTTCTATCAATAAGAATTTTGATAACAAATTTAATAGAATAGAAAGGTATTAAATTATTTTGATAAAAAATAAATTAATTATTAAATATTTTTGATTAAAATTTCATTTTTATTAATTTTTAAACTTATTATTCTTATCTTAGTCTTAAATTAAAATAAAAATATAAATTAATTTAAAAAAAATTTTTAATTTTGTTAATAGTAACAAGAAGGTAAAATAAAAAATTTAATTTTTTGTAGATGTTTTAAAATGAAATTATTTCTATTCAATAATTATTTTTAAAATAGAAATATTAGCAAATTCATTCAATAAATATTAAATATATTTAGGGATGGTAAATTTTAAAAATAAGATTAAAAATTTTTCTAGATAATATTAAAATATTTAAAATGCTGGTAGATTAAAGATTTATAGTTACTAATATAGAAAGTCTGTTAAAATAAAATTTTATTTTAGAAATAGATTTAATTTACAAAATAAATATGATTTTTACAAATAATTTTTTTAATAGAATATTATAGAGTAAATTTTTTGCTATTGTAATAAATTTTAAAAATATTTTAAAATTGTTTATAAATAGTAAGTAATTTGTTTTTAAAATTGTTTATTGTTTTAATATTTTTGCATTGAAATTAGAATCATTGTATTCTCACACTTTTTAAGGTCATATCAAGGCTTGAGGTGCATAAAAACATTTCAGCTTTAAGATAGAAGATGAGTCTTGATAAAGGATTGAATATTAAATTAAGTGAAATTAAAAATGGGTAATATACAAACAGAATCAACAAAGTTAAATCAAGCTTAGGATAATAATTCGGACTTTAGAAACTAATAGCAGCGAAATCATCTGAAGATCTTAAATTTGATCTATCTATACCATTTTTTAATGCAAAGTCTTCATTTTTATATAAATTCATATAGCAGCTTTATGGCTCCATATATTTTTACAAATCAAAATTTTTCTCTAGACAATACCAGCTTGGTAACTTAACTTTACTAAATGAATAAGGAACTGAACATTCTATTTATTTAAAAATTTCTTAAATAGTAATTTTAATAAACGCATTTAAGATAAATTACCTCCATTTGTATAGATTTGTGAATATACTTGCTAGACTTTAATTTATTTAGAATTTTTTTCTTGGTTTTAATCATCTTATCCCAGAGAGTTTTTAATATACTCTGTTTGATTTTTATTCTTATTGCACCTAATATTATAATATATTTAGCTAATATTTCGTTTAAATTATTCTTACTATATTGCATCTCCATAATTATAGAATATCCCAGGTCTTATAGTTTCATATATATTGCCTTAATTTTGATTAGAAGAGCATGCATATCCAAGTAATTTTTATCCTTAATACTCAAAATCTACATACAAAATTGAATACTGTTCGTTTCCTTCAATATTAGAAGAAGCTTTCCCAATTATTTAGCAGTTATCTACTTTCTAGAACTAGTAAGAAGTAGATTCATAATAAAAAATAAAATAAAGAGCAAAAAAAATAGGCATAGCGATTATCAACATCAAAGCGTTTATACATTGAAACTTTTTACTTTGTTCCTATTATTTCTTCCAAACTAAGAAATATTCAAAGATTATGTAAAGAATAAATATAGGCAAGCACATCAGAAACAAATCATACAACTTATTTTCATATGTTAAACCTAATGTAATTAGACTCCCTGTTAATATTGTTAAGGCATGTGTTAGCAAAAAATGCTTGTTTTAAATATTTGGTTGATAAATTGACATTGTTAATTTATTTTTAATTATTAGTAATTTTTTAAAGAAAATTTTAATAAAAAATTAATTATTACTAAATACTTTTATGATTTGAAAATCGTAAATTCAGAAAAATCAAATTATGATTTTAATCTATCAGGCTGAGAAATGAGCTTTACTGAAATCTAAAATTTTAATTTTACTGATTTGGAAATTTGTACTTTTTGGTTGTAATAGCTCTAGAATAGCTCAATAAAAAATAAATTAGAATAGATACTATTCCTATTAATAAATCTAAGAATTTAATTAAGATATAAAAAATTTTATTTAATTCATACCATAAATTTTACCCTCAATAAGAATAATTAGTTTGAATAAATTTTCAAACCATTAGGCATTTTAAAACATTAAAATCTATATCTAACTAGATATTATATTATGATTTTATGATTTTCTAATTTATTTGATGATTTTGGTGGATAATAACTGTGTATTTTTTATTGACCTAATTTTTAAATTTAAAATTACAAAACTAAATCTATTCTACATTTACTACAATTTCATATAATAAGTACTTGTATTATGTTTTACAAATTTGATGAAAATTAAATTATGTGATAGTATCTAAATAATTTAGTTTCCTAAAATTACCGTTTATTATTTAAATATGTTAAAAAGTCTTTAAATAGCTGATTTAATTTATTATTTTATTTACAAAAATGATACTAAAAAATTAATTTTGTTGTTATTCTCTTGATATTTTTGTTTAGTAAATGATAATTGATCATCATAAATAAGTAAAAAATTATTTATAGAGCAGAAAAAAATTGTCAAGAAGATTAAAAAGTAAATTTTTATTAATAACGCTAAACTTAAACTACTAAAAGTATCATTTATTTAGTAATATCAATTAAGAGGTATTTACTTTTTAGCCAGTTAAAGTAGAAAAGAAGTAATACATAAAAATTACATTTTTGTATGTAAAAAGAATAATGAATTTATTAATTTGAGGTCAGTGAAGATATTAAAAAAGAAATAAACTACTTTTGTAAAAATGATAAGATTTACTTCTAAAATAGCATTTTTTTTAATTTCATCATTTATTTATCTGATTATTTATTTGAGCTGACTGCTTATCATTTAAAATTAATATGTAATCTTAGAATAGAATAAATTTGACATTTTTACAATTTTAATCAGAGGATTCTAAAAATATTACTTTGAAGTAATCAATTAAAATATTAGATAAAACATACATTTAAGATAAATAAGTTAATTCAAAGATTAGTTTAAATTAAAAATTTTATTATTTTAAATAAGAAAATATATAGATTTTTCATATTTATTCTATGAAAGATAGATCATGATTATTAGTATTTTATTAAAGCCTATAAAAGTGGTTTTTAAGGCTCATTAATAAATTATAATCTCCTTATTCTACTATTTTTCCATTTTCTAACACAAATATAATATCTGAGTCTTTAATTGTTGATATTTTATGAGTCACACTTATTGATGTTTTATTTCACTTTAACAGATTTAATGATTTTTATACTTGGCTGCTTTCATTTTGAGAATCCAGAGCACTAGTGGCTTCATCAATAACATTATTTAAATTTCAGAATAATTCTACCAAGAGCTATTCTTTGCTTTTATCCACCACTAATTTAAATACCTCTTTAACCAACTTACTTTTGGAAACCCTTTTTTTTATTATATAAAAATAAATGAAATATTTCAAAAAATTTTTTATAAGTTACCATCAAAAGCCTTGACAAACTCTTAAGTGTTCGCTAAAGTAGAAGCCTTATTTAAATCCTCTTCGCTTACATTTAAAGTATTATAAATCATATTTTATTTGATGGTTCTATTAAAAAGCACAGGCTCTTACTAAACCACACCGAATAGTGATCTATATTTCTTCAAGTTATATTATTTGATATCAACTCCATCCAAAAATATTCTTCCTTAATAATTTGAGTAAAATCTTTATATTAAAAATTATAGAGGTATTTCCTGAGCCTGAAGGACCTACAAAAGCAACTTTAGATTTTGCAGGTATTTTAAATAAAACGTTCTTTAAAACATAAGAATCTCTTTCTGGATATTTGAAAGAGACATTTTCAAATCTGATTTCTCCATCGATGATATTAATTTCTGCAGAGCCTTTATTTTAATCTAATTCATCTTAAGATTCTAAAGTCTAAAATATTTTATTAGCAGAAACTAATGAGGCACCTGCATCACCTATGAATTCAGTATTTTTTCCTATACCTAAAGCAGCAAACATCAAACAGAGGATATATATTAAAATATCTCTAATTTCCACTCCATAACTCCTAGGAAAAGCAGCTCCACAAATAAATATAATTCCATAAACACCTTTATAAAGTTATAAAATAATTTTAATAGTTTTTAAATCAGGAAAATTAATTTACCAAATAATGCTAAATTAGTAAATCCAATAGCCATTCCTGCCTAAAAAGTAGATTTATTGATATCACTAATATTTTTGCTTAAAATAGCTTTAAAGTTTTCACAAAATACAAGAGGATTTCCTAAGCTTGCTACAGTTCTGATATGATAAGAGGATTCATTAATTAATTATTCAATGTCTTCAGATGACTAATTCATTTTGGAACTAAAAATATTCATTCTTCTGATAGCAAAAAGAATATTAGCCAAAACAATTCATGGCATAAGGAACAAACCTACTAAAGTAGTTATCCAATTAGCAGATAATCCCAGCAATATTGCACAAACAAGAGAAATCATTAGCAACCTAATATCATAATATCAGTATTTAATATTTTATATTTATTTAATATGATAAAAATTTACATTAAAAGTAATAGTTGTTCCTACTAATATATTAACTTATTTGCAATCTATCTGAAGTGAGGATGATAAAACTCTAGAATTATTTGAAGGTTTATCAAACCAGCTAATAGGCATCATTAAGAATTTTTTAAATAAATTTGATTTAATGGTTAATGTTAAAGATACAGCTATTCTTGATTAAAAGAAATATTAAAGAGTTAAAGAAACCAAATCAACTAAACCAATAACAGCAAAATATATGGTATACAAATGAGGTTTATCTCTAAAATTTTCAACATTTGGGTTCAATAGTATGCTTGAGATATTTCCGAATACCCAACCACAGAAAACATAAGCATTACCGTTTCCAATTTTTATCATATGTTAATAACTTTTTTAACATCTAAAGAAATGAATACTCTTTTGTATTTAGCTCATATTAATTGAAGATTTTTTCTAATTTTTAATCTTGATTGTTGAAATCATTTAGTTAACATGCTTCCATGAAAAGATTTGTTATAAGATTTTAAGAAGGAATATTTGTTTCTTGATGAATAGTTATTTATTTAACTTTCACTAAAATTCAAATCAAGGAAAATAAAAAAGTAAATGATTAAATCAATATTAAAAAAAAGC